>CAMPDV010003017.1:0-56668 GCA_946699065.1 Loxodes magnus | reverse complement strand
ATAATAAAAAATATTTCGGAATTTTCCTATTATTAAAATTAATTTTTAATTCAAAGAACGTAATTATTATTTTATAATAATAATAATTAAATTAAAGTTTAAAAATCTTGCAATTTCTGGGATCTCGACCAGTTTCTAGCTGCCATTTTTTTAACGTGGATGGATACCACGACCAAGTTTTTTACGTGGGAGGTAACCACTAAAAATCTTTCGAGTTTCCAGAAAATAGTTTTCTTTTGTAGATTCCGGTTTCAGTAATTCATAGTCTATTAAAAATCTTTCACGTTCTTATTCGTTCTTTTATTTATATTTATTTCCAGCCAACACAATGTTTTAGCAAATGATGATTTGACTTGCAAAACCAACATTGTTTGGTTTATCTTATCTAATTTTTTTTCATAAATACTTTTTTTTCTAGTTAATCAATTCTTTTCATTAAATTAAAATCGATCTTTTCATTGTTCTGTTTTTTTTGAGAATTTGCTTAAGTACAATCTTTTTCTATAATCATTCTTGGTTTTGTTTAAGATTCGTTTAAGACTGCTAGCATAATTGCCATTCCGTGACTAAATTGTTCTAGATTAACTAACATAGCAATTCATTATTTTGATCTTCTATAAAATTTATTAATTCTCTTATTTTTTCTCCTTGATTATAAATTGTTTCTTGATACCCTTAGATTGTCTTTTTCATTTAATCGAGCTATAGAAAGAGTTCTGATTTCTTTTTAGGCTCATCTGGATTCTTTTGAATTGTTCCGATCATAATTTTTCCTTCTAATGAGGAACTTGATTTCTCTTCTAGTTGTTGTTGTTTCATTAATTGCTTCATTGCCTTCCTTTTAGCGTTTCATATTTATTTTTTGGAAAGATGAATAGATTTTCCATCTAAGTATTATTTTATAGTTCTTTGATGTATAGTCATTGCTAAATAGTTTTCTATTTTTTTTCTAACTTAGACACCTTAATGCCATACCTAAAAGTTACATTTGTTTCCATATTCTAATATGATTCTTCTTTGTCCTATTTTAAATAACAATCCTGCCTTTTAATTTTTCTTTCACTCTACTCTGATTTAATTTCTTTAATAGACTCTTTTTATCTTCTTGTTTATTTTTCATTTATAATTTTACCTTGCTTAAAGTGATCCAGTCGAACGTTAAATTATTAGACTTATTTAAACTTTAAAAAACTTAAGATAGCATACTTTTTAAATAATAGTAGTTAGGTTTATCTTCGAATCTTAAGCTTTTGCAATAGTTCATATAAATACAAAATTTTATTGGTAAGTTTTAACATAAAATTTCTATAGGAGTTTATATTTTTTTCATTGCCATTTTTTCATTTTTGTACTTCCTATTCACTGCTTAAAGATTTTATCATGGTAAACTTCCTTAAAGAAATTAAATTAAAATAAATCTTAAGCTTTCTAAGTCATCTCGTCTTGATTGTTCAAATCCAAGATGTGCATTGACTGAGACAAAACTTACAGTTCTTACAAAGCCTTATCATCTCTAAAAGGAATATGTTTTTGTGAAGTATTTTATCGATATTTCTTAAAATCCGAAATTAATTGCATAAATTGTGTTCGAATTTTTTCCTAATCTAACTACAAAAATGCTAGGTTTTATATCTCTATGAATGAAACTTTTAGTATGTATATATTCTATCCTTGAAATCATCTATCCTGCACATACTAGTGCAGTTTTAAGACTATATTTTCTATTACAGAAATTTAAGAAATTTTTCAAAGAAGATCCAAGTAACTCCATGACCATAACATTGTATTCTACAAGTCATTAAGAGCTTTATTTTATGTAGAGTCTTGGATATAATCAGTTAAATTGACCGAAAGATGTATAAGTTTCCGAAGAATGCAAAGAATTTCTTTAAGCTGTTTTGCGACCATCTCCAAAATATCGTCCTACCTATGAATAATTTATTAACTTAAGATACTTAAGAAACGCACCTTAGAGCATCGAAGATTTAGATTAAAATCCAGAATTTTCATAAGCAACCTAAAGCTAAATTATGCTATAAAGATAAACTATGCTTCAAGAAATTGAGTAAAAAAAGTAATGAATTACGAGAATAATGGATATTGATAATTAAAATTAAATTTTAGAGTAAAACCTTTAAATCAACCAGCTAATGGAGTAAAGTCAACAAAGCATGCAATCCAAAGAAAGTTAGATAGAGTAAACAGAATATTAATTTAATTAATTCTAATTATAACCTTAGATCAATTTTGAAGCTAAAATGTCACTTTATCTGGAAATTCAAAAAGAAATTATCAAAATTGAGTAATCATGCAAGTAGATAGCTCAACAAGACCTAAGAGATACTTTGAATTGAATAAAATTAAACAAAATGTTAATAAATTAAAAAATTAGCAAACTAAATTTTATAGAGTAGTAATAGAATTAAAATATGAATTAAAGCCAACTATCCTTTGAAAAAAGTGTTTCATATATACAAAGCAAGTTTGATATAGAGATAAGTGAATATGCAATTTAGGGAGCTAAATTTTTACAGTAGGATAACAAAATTTAGTTATAAGAACTAATGATATAACTTTTTAACTTTTACTAGACAATTTATTTCTCTTTGATGATCTAAATATAAAAATTTGATTCTAAATAATCTTCTAAATATATTTAAAATGATTCTTAACGATAAAAATAGTTCTATTTATCTGAGCATCTCAATAATTTTATGGATATTTTTCTTTAATTCTTAAAAATGTAAATTTTAGAATAAATTGGCTTATTAAAAAGCTTAAACAATTATAAATTTGGTTCTTCTTTTAATTTGAATACTTTATCTTTTTTTTAATTACTATGAAAAGTTTAAATAATTAGACTTGATTTTATTATAATTATGAATAGTTTATTTATCAGATAATTAAACTATAATAGCATTAAATTAAATAAAGCTATGTCTAATTATAAAATAAATATTGCTTTATATAATTAAATCTCAACTTTCTAATTAAAACAGAGTCTTTAATTGTATTATGAATAAGAGCTAATTTATCTCAATAATTTTATGGATTATTGAGTTATTAATAAAGCATATCTTAATAATTATTAGATAGCTTATTTACTCTATAATTTTATATCCTTTTCTATGATTTTAATGATTTAAATTAGCAATTTTATATTTTAATATTTTAGATAATTGTCTTTATAGTTTAAGAATCACTATTATTCATAATTTTTCCCTTTAATACATCATGACTTTACATAAATAACTCTTAAAAAATTAAGTCAAAAGCCTTACCTCAAAGTAATCTCTATCATTTTGATTTCCTAGTAGTTTATCTTAATTTTCTTTTTAATATAAAACTTGCAAGCTAAAATAAAAGAGATAAACTTTTTCCATGCTAACTTATTTATGAGATATTTCTATCTTAGTCTAGTGATATTACTATATAAAATTAGGATCTTAATATATTGCTAATTTAACTAAGAAACTTAGCCTTCCTTTTTTAATTGGTTTTTTAAAGATATAATCCAAATAGTTAGGTTAAAGGCTAAATTAATTAAAATTTTTTAATCTCTTTTCTTAATAATTAAATGATAAACTCTATCATTATAGATATTTAAGTCAAATAATCTGTTTTAGCTTTTTTAGTGATATTCTTAAAATCTTATTATCTGTTTATCAATTGTTATATAAAGAAAATATTGACTAAATCCTTTGATATAACTTATCATATTTATAGTTGCTAAATACAAAGAAAATTAATTTCCTTACAGTTTTTTTAATTTAATCTGAATTTTAAATATAGAGCATTTCCTTTAAAAATAGTATAATAGACATAGTTATATCATTATATAGCATCTCTTTCTTATATAAATTTTACAACCTAATTAAATTTTACAATCATACAGCTATTTAATATTTCAATTCTGTCATTTTAATAAGCAATGAATTATATTATTCTAACAGGTAATATTTAAGCAATAATTATCTCAACCTACAATTTTAATATAAAGTAGCAGCATAGAATTTTCTAAAGTTATATTTAGATATATTTTCATAATACTAAATAATTCTTTAGATAGTGATAACTAGCAAATTATATTATTAGAAGATATCATTCTTAAGAAATAATTAGCTTATAATTATTTTATTTAGATTATACTTTATTCATCTGTCTTCATTTATACTATATTTTTATTTTAGTTCTTATAAAACTAAAATCAACTTACTATCTCTCTTTTAATAAAGATTTAATATATTATAATTATTTAACTACCATCTGGTATATTAACAATAATTGAGGTAAATCTAAAGACATTATAAATATATAATATTATGACTGTGTTGATATAATTGAAGAAGAAGTCCTTATTCAAAAGCTAATTATTAAATCAATAAGCATACCAATATAGAGAATAAATAGCAGACTAATAGTGCAAAAAGTTAGAACAAATGAAATAAAAAATATTTATAATATAAGAGTGACTCTCTATTACTAGAGTCTACTATTATTTAAAATTTAAAGTGCGAAGAATTGTTTATTGCTATATGATAAATCTTAGAGTGAATGTAATTTAATTGTATATATTAGAAATTTAAGATAAATATTAAGTTAAAGATGCTTAGATTAGCGTAAAATACTTTGAAAATATTTTATTAAAATGATTAGATAAAATTATCTTTCAATTATAATTTACTAGATTAATTATTTGAATTAAAATAAGTATGAATAACTATTAATTATTAGCCTTTATTTTAAAGTTAGTTTCATTAATATATGATAATTGTGAGAATTATTATCTTAGATTGAAATATAAACCTTATGCTATTTAATGGTTATTCTAATAAAATAGTAATAAATTATTAATGACTTATTTAAATGGCTATATCGTAGTTTTTAAGAAAAAGGATATTATTAAATTATGTTATTAATTATATATCCTCATCAAATATAACTATGAATTAACTGAAATACTTTAATGTGACAGTAATATCTTAATATCCTTTTATTTTCTTAATTATATAAGTAAATAGCCTAGTAAGAGTATGTTTATTCTTAAATCTGTATTAAATTTTATTTCTACATTTTATAATATATTTTATCTTTTAAACTATAATGAAAGACAACTTAGATAATTATTAAACTCTTTAATATTAATCAATTCAATTTTAAGAAACCTTAATAAAATAAAAAATTTATACTATAAGAGTAAGAATCTCATTATTAAGTACTTACCTGGTTGGACTGAAAGGTGATCAAGAAGGCCTTTCGGTTAGAGACGAGCAGGCCAGTACACTTAGGCGACTGTAAATCTCTAGGGCTTCCAGTTAGGAACGCTCACAACTAAATTTTTCTCAGTGAGGAAGCGCAAGTCGTTGTCCTCGTAAATAAAACAGAAATTTTTAAAGTTAGTAAAAATGAAATAAATAATAAAAATATTTCTTTAAGCATAATATAGGAATATATTACTTTAAATCTTAATCAATTATCTATTTAAATGTACTTTTTCCTTTTTCTTATAGATTTATCAATTTATTTAAATCTTTCAAACATTTCCTCATAAAAATAAGTTTTATAATTTAAAAAGATAAGGAAATAAAAATAAAAAATGAGGCAAATATAAGGGAAGAATTATTGGAAATATTAATTAATAATTGTAACTTATTATCTATATCTAGTCAGATATTTTATTATTTTAATTACTAATTAACTAGTAAAGAAATTATATAAATTAAAGCAATTATAGAGATAAAGGAGCATATAATGACAATCAAATATATATTTTAAAATAAGAACCTAAAAATATAATTAAATTATTATAGATATGTTTAACTTTTGTTTTAATATAGAAATCTCATTTTTGCTTTAAATTTAGACAATCTTATGTTAATTGTTTTATAATAAACATTTATTAAGAAATAATCATTTATAAATTGATTATTCTTAAAATTATATCCTATAAAACAATTATATTACATAGCTAAATAATTTATAGGGATATAAAACTTTTATAAGGATTTGGATCTTTTATACTATAGGCTTTGCTATTAAAGATAATCAAAACAAATTAATGAAATGAATCTTTAAAATTTCAAGCTATAGTATACTTTTAGGAATTATATAAAAGAAAAAATTTATATTTATCTCTCTATAAATCTATATAAAGAAATAACTTAAGCTATAAAATTTTTAAATTATAAGAGTATGATAATAAAAACTTTTGTTATCTAAAAATCAACTATTATATATCTTCTCTCCACTTTCTATAAAAATTATTTTAGCTATTAGTGAGCTAAAATATATAAATTTGTATTTTATACATCAGATTGATATATTAAACTTATTAAAATATAATTCTTAATTAAAATAAAGTATTGCCAATTTATTTAATCATCTTAAGTTTATTCTCAAATAGTTAGAAAGAATTAAATTTAATATCTTTTATTTAATTGAAAATATATTGCTTTAAAATAGTCTTCTAATTTTAATTTATGCACTATTAAATCTTTATATTAGTTTTAATTTTAATAATTAGTTAATAAGAATAACTTTATCTTACACTTTAATTTTTATAGCAATAATTAATAAAAAAATACTGAAGCTACTTTATTATTTCTTTTGGAATTATTAAAATACTAAAGAATATTAATAGAGTGATCTGTAGGTATAGAAGTTATTAGATCTCAACGATATTTGTTTATTTGTTGATTAACTTTTATTATTTATCTTAGATATGTAATTTTAATTATGATAAATATATTTTTCTCATTTACATTATATAATTAATTTCACTATAATAAGAAATCTAGCTTTTAGATAATTATTTTTCATTCTTAATTCATCCTATTTATAATTAATCTGAGGATATTTATTTTACACCAATTTAAACTTGATAATAAAGTTGCTATGCATATATCATATATCATATATCTAAAAGCTGTTTTATTTATAAAATATTAGCAGAAATAATTATAAATTGAATGATTCAAAAACGACAATATTTTCTTCAAGGAAAGAGTGTATTAATAAATTATAAAGATAGAAATTAATTAAATTGAGGCTATTTTGATAAAAGAGTAGTGTATCTATTCAAATAATGAGGATTTATTTTAATTATATTAGATACATTTTTTAATGAGAGATTAAGTAATTAATTGATAATTACCCTTCGTTAAGTTTATTATATAATAATGGTTTTGTAAATTTTAAATTTCTTTCTCTTTTTATTTTAAATTTAAATCAGTAGATTGTAAAAGGGTCTTTATCACACTATTTCCTAATATCTTCAGTAATAAATAGTTGTCAGTATTTCATTAAAAAATTGTAGTGAAAAGATTGAAAGGAACATTTAGAATATTAAAGAATTAATTTCTAATAAATTAGCCAAATTTCTTTAATTTTAAGACCATCAATTTAGAATAAGCTAAAATATCTTAATTATCATTAAATAAATTTCTAGTATATCTTCCTAAGTTTATCTTCTCAATTGTAAAAGTTATAATATATAAGCTTTTTAATTTTTCCCTCTTCAAATTTATATAAAAATGCCTTAACTAAATAATTAAAAAATGTTAAAGCTACTATTAATAACTATTTAGAGTAACTATTAATTAAGTTTTATAAAGCTTTAGCTAATATATTTAATTAGTTTTTTATTATCTCTAGATTATAATCAAAGCTCTTATTCAACTGTGTAATTTTAATTTAATTTTAATTAATAATTATTTAAGTTAATAACCTAATACAAGTATCATTAAAGCGATTTTAATAAGAATATTTAATTTTTTATTAGATAAGCATTCTTATTAAGGCTATTAGTTACTAAGTAAAATAAATAAGTATCTTTTATATTTTTTAGGTTTTAAATGAGTTTGATTAATTAAGATAGCCTTTCAGAAAATAACTTCCTAAAGTTAATTAAGCATGGTCTTTCTAATTTTTAGTAGTCTTAAATAATTAAATATCAGATATAAAAATTTAAAAGTTCAAGCAAATGCTAAAGCTATTACTTTAATGAAAGATTTAATTCCATCTGCTGACATTAAACAAAAGCCTTGAAAGACTCTAAAATATAAAAGAAATGTTTAAGTTAAATCTTATATAAAGTATCTAAAATTATTTTCATCATAGTTGATGCTTTTATTATATTTCTTTTAATATACTTCTATACAAAAATTATATTATACTATATATCTGGTAGTAGTAAAAGATAAAAATAAATAAAGAAATGTATTAAAGTGATAATTATTTAAATTATCAAATATTTATTCATTTATAACCTTAGTAAATTAGCAAGCTTATTTTAGATTTAGACAAAATAAAAAGCAACACTATGAGATTAAATAGTATATGATAATTTATCCTATTTTATTAATTATAAATAATTATTTGCAAGTATGGGAATCTTTTTTCATTAATAATTGTCTAATAACCTCATCAAAATATTATTTCATTTTAATGCAGGAAATTAAAAATGTAATAATCGTCTCTTTCTTATTGCAGCAATAATTATATAAATTAACTTGCTTAAATACTAAGATTCTTTTAACTAGAATAAAGTAAAAATTATTATATAATAAATCTCTTTTAAATTTTTAATTGTTTATACAATTTAAACTAAATAAAGCTTTTTATAGTTATAAGTGAAATTATACTTATTTAATATCAATTTAACCTCATTTTTAGTCCTTCTATTTGCAAACGAGAACTTTGGAAGGATATTTAGCTGAAATTGATAAACTATTATATAAATTTTAAGTGACAGCTTAATTAATTGTTTATTTGATATTCATTAAACTAAAATTTAATTTTTTTATTTTTTACAATAATTTGGAAACTTTATAGCTTATTAATAACTTATTAATAATAATAAACTTAAACTAGTCGATATTTTAACTCTGATAGAATGATAAATCAAGCAATACTAAAAATAAATCCCATTATTGTAAGAAATTTAAGCATATAAATATTTAGTTTAAAAAGATTCCAAAGCTACCATAAAACTTAAAAAGAAAGAAATTTTTAAAATGCTTTTATTTAACTAAATACCTGAGAAAATGTATAATAATAAAATTTTATTATAAAGAAAATAAATACATGGTATAAAATATATAATTATGCTATTTATTTCATTATTTAAATCAACTCTTTAACTTTTAGTAAATTAATGAAAAATTGGTTAATAAAATACGAATGTTTAACACTTAAATATATTGATTTTAATATTCTTACAAATTAAATTTAATTGATTGCTTCGAAAGAATCATGTGAAATAGAAAAATATGAAAAGTTTTGGTAGCAGAAATAAGCAATTTCTCTACAATAACTAAAAGAAAAAATTAACTTTATAAAATGTTTTGGAACACTATAATATATCAACAGTTAATAGTTGAAATAATGAAGATGTAACAAGAAAAAGAGTCCATAACAAAATATTAATGATATATATTTATAACTATGAACATAATAATTTCACTTCTAAGCTTATAATCTTAAAAGCCCAGTCTTCTATTAAAATCATAATGACTTAAAAAAACTAAATTTAATATTAAAGTCTTTCAAATTAAATGTATCTAATAAATAGAATGAGACTTGAAAGAATATAAAGTTTATTATATATAATTAATTTTTGCAAACATTTAAAATAATTTAAATTAGAAAGCTACTAACTTAGACATTTTAACTGATTCTGCTTAAAATAGAAACGATAAGAGTACTGATTTTATAGTCATTATAGCTATATAATTCGATAGCTAAATAAATTAATATAATCTCTATATAGAAGTAGTGATATAATCCTTAGTTAAAATATATAATAACTTTATAAGATTATCTGAATTTTATTAATATATATTTTAAAACCTCCATAGTTGTTCGAAGGTGAACAACAAGGTCATCTTCATCAGAGGTTGGGGAAGTTAAGTACCCATAATCAACTTTATGTCTTCCTCTGCTTTGGTTTAGACTCGAGACATAAGATTCTTAGACCTTCGACACTGGCTTGACTTCGTTTATTTTTAATTCTGGAACGAAAAAGAAATAATATTGCGAGTTTCATCAGAGGTGGGGAATTTAAGTACCCATAATTGACATGTGTCGTCCTCTGCTTCGGTGATGCAATGAGACACAATCCTGCTATGTCCTTGGACCTCCAGTAAGTATTAAAGATTACGAGTATTCTAAAATTATATCAGTATTGAACATTTTTATTAGTACTGAATAATTATACCAGTATTGAACAAGATTTATCAGTATCTAATAATTTTATCAGTAACAAACATTCTTGTCAATATGAAACATTTTTTTTAAAGAGCTGCGCACCAATGAGAGTGCTACACGCTCTATAATCAAATTTATTTATTTATATAAAGATTTAATAAATATAATCTAGAATCAGTCTATAATTATATATATTTATAACACCTATTTATATACTTTTCATAGCTTGGCATATACATTTGACAGTAATAAGAATCTGAGAAACTAAAAGTTCTATGTGAATTAATTCTAAAGTAATGAATATAGATAATAATAGCCACTTAAAGAGATGCTAAATACATAAAATAAAGAAAAATTAGACTTAATTTAAATAATTATTTTGCTAAAAGCTAGCATTTCATTATATAGTTAAACTTATATCTCACATTATAATAAGTTAGATTAAAGATGCAAATCATTTTTCAGCACATAGATGTATAAGAAAAGAAATTTGATTTTTTATATAGTGAACGAAAGAAATTAGCTTTGATTTACTTAGACTAAATTGCTTTTGATTCTGAATATTTTAAGCAAATTAAATTAAAAATAATTTATTATATTATGTGCTAATATAATCTTAGATTTAAAGTTTTTGGTGCATAACTGAATGTTATAAATATTAAAACAAATAAGTAAATTTAAACTTTTTAATAAAAGCCCTATAGATAAAATAAATAATTGGATGTCAATTTAAGTTAAGATTGATAACTTAAAATTATGTGTATATTTATTAACTTTTATATCTAATAACTCAGAAACTATTTTAAAATAATTAACAAAAATAGGTTTTTATTAATTGAATATTAAATTTTAGAAGCTCATTAAAGCGCTTATTTAAAAGGTTATTTTATCTTTCGTTCTTTACGCATTCGTCTAATTATTTAACTTTAATTTATATAGTAAAAAGTAATAATTGAAGAGTATATAATACAACTAAGATTAACTATTTGTTTTTGCTTAATTTAAAAAATTATAATTATCTGAATATATTTTTCCCTTATAGAATGAGATAATTCTAAATTATTTATGAAGCATGTTAATAATAAAAAACTTAAATAGTGCTATTGTAATTTTATATAAGCTAAGATAGATATTGCCCTTCCCTAAATTATTAAAGCTTTAATTAATTTTAGATTATTTATAAGCAAAATTTTTATTTATACCTTAGGAGCTTCCTTTTCATTCAGTGCTTGAAAAATTTTATTATTTGTACACTGTAATTAATTAAAGTTGCTAGATTATATCAACTTTGTATACATAATCAACTAACAATAAAATGTATATTAAACTCTATTATTATTTTTGCTACCGAACCTAGAAAGGTTAATAAATAAAAAGGTAATAAAAAGAAATACTTTAGAGAAGGAAAGAAAAGGTTTAATAAAAGACTAGATTTGCTTAATTAATTATATTTAATAATAGAGTAGAATGATGTAATAACGATATGGCTGATATAGCATTATAATTTTCCTATTTTTATATTTTACCTGAAGCAATTTGTTATTTTCAAATCTTCTATTTATATCATGAGATTAAGATTCATCTCTCTTCTGAAATCTTAAAAATACAATTTAAAGTATTATTTTTAAACTGTATATTCAGATAAAGGATATTAATTAGTTATTTAGCTTAATTATTTAAAATAAATCAGAAAGAATTTAAGGCTGTTTAACTAACACAGGAATAAAAGTTCCTTTTTCAGAGATTTTATTAGCTTAGATAAAAAGTTAAAATACTATGGGGATTTAATTTTAGCTTAAAAGCCTTTAAGTCAATTTATAAGGTAACTTACTTAAAAGCTTAGTTAAATAAATAATTAAAGCTATTAAAGCTATTAAAGCAATATCATCTTAAAACTTATAATTAAATATGCCTATGGTCGAAGAAAAACTTCAGTCGTTTGTAGAGAGATACTTAAAATTTTGAGAGTAAAAAATTAAGGAAAGAGATTTATAAAATCAAGAAGAATTTTTAGAGAAATGCAAGGAATTTTTAAAGCTATCTTTATCAGGGGCAGTCTTCATAGCCATTATCATGCTACTATCTTAACTCTTGAACTCTTTCACTTTTTCCTATTTTTAGCTTTCTTTACTCTTTCTATGAATTGCATTGCTTTTTGTGAGCCCGAATGTCTTGGTTAAAACAAGAAATTTAGAAGCCAGCAAAGCTCTATTATGAGGAGGTTTCTATATACTATGCCTTGGGTTATCAATGGATTTACCTGAATTAAGCTTAGTTATAAGCTTTTGATTAACAATCCCAGTTATCGCTTAGAAGAAATAAAATAGCAAAGCTACTATTGTTTAGTACTTCATAATTATTATTTTCAGTTATATTTGTGCCTTTATTTTTTTTCGCTGGACTAGATAATAAATTGACGGAGGCTTAAAAGAGTAGCTGCTAAGAAGAAAGCTTCTTATATAGTCAGCTATTTTTCTATTCTAAGTACTAGTAATTGCTATTTCTCATTTAACTGACTTGAAAAATCAGCAAATTATTGACTAGCTTAAAGCTAAACTTGAATACTAAGAAAACTCTTAAAAAACTAAAAATGCATACATGGCTGCCATGAACCATGAACTTAGAAATCCTTTGAACTCTATTTTAGGAAGTATTGAAGTACTAAAATCCTCAAAGTAGCTATAATAAAGCCATAGCTAGCTGATAGAAATGATTTCTTATAGTGGAGAAATTCTGATAAACTAAGTAAATAACGTACTAGACACTGAAAAAATAGCAGCAGGCTAGTTCACTATAACAACAAATCCAACTTAAATCAGAAAAATCCTTTGAACTGTTGTTTAATCCAAGTTATCAAAAGTATTAGAAAACAGTATTGTGCTAGAAACGAAAGTAGACTCTTTAGTTCCTAAATGACTAATAATAGATTCAGTAAAGATTTAGTAAGTAATAATGAATTTATTAGGCAATGCAATCAAATTCACTCAAGATGGATTAGTAGGAATTTATTTTAAATGGATTCCTGATGATTCATGCATATCAGAAGAGTAAATAACAGAAAAATAGAAAATACTTATTCATACAGACGAATAAAATATACATTTAGCTCATTTTTAACTTTCCTATAATATAAACGAAGACATGTCAGGTAACATTTACACGAGAGCTTCTTCTTTTTTTTCAAGGAAAGATTTTTACAGGAAAAAAACTTTTGTTGCTCACTTAAATTAGAAAGAACTAATTTAAATAGATATGTAAACAAAATAAGCACAATTATCACAAATCAATTTGTTGGAAATGTAAAAAGAACGTAAAGAGAATAAAAAAAAGACACAAAAGAAATCTAAGTCAGCTAATTATAGCATTATTGAACCTACTTAAAAAGACGTAGTAGTTAGTCCTTAAATCTAAATCAATCTTGATCAATCAAAGTTAAGAGAGCCTCAAGAGGATGATAATGAATTAAAAAATCTTTTATAAATTAACTCACCAAGTACAAGTTCCTTTTAATAACTAAACCCTACTTAATGTTTGCGATTCCCAAAAAAGCAAAGCTCTAAGAAAGATTTAAACAAAATAGTGAACAAGGCTCTAATACACTGCGAGTAAAATAATTGTTTTCCTGTTTTATATACCTTGGAATCTGGGAAGAGAGGAACTTTAATAATTGAAATAGTAGATGAAGGCATTGGTATTTCTACTGAAAATCAAAAAAAGTTGTTTCAACCTTTTATATAAGCAAATAATAGCATTTCTAATAAATTTGGAGGAACGGGATTAGGCCTATGAATTACGAAATAAATTATTGAACAGCATGGTGGCAGTATTGAAATGGAATCTCAAATAGGATAAGGAACAAAGTTTTTAATAAAATTACCACTAGAAGTAATGAGGTAGGAGTAGACATAAGAAATAGCCAAGGAAAATTATCATATGAAAGATGTGAAAGTTTTACTTGTTGAAAGAGATCAAAACGATCAAGTTTAACAAAAGAAAGTTTTATAATAAATGGGATGTGAAGTATCTGCTGAAAAAAGTAGTCTTCGTGCCTTAACAAATTTTAGTGAGAAGCAGATGAATTTCTATGATTTTATTCTAATAAATGATAAATTAAAAGATAGTCATGGAATTAACTTCGCGTAGAAAATCATAGACTTTGAAGTTAGTAGAGGTTGACTAGTAACTCCTATTATCTTCATGACAAAAAATCTTAATAAAATGGAGATTTATAAATCTCTCAATGAACTTGGAGTTTAAAAAGTTATATCAAAGCCTATCAAAGCTAAAGACATTTATAATATTTGGAATGTTTTAAATTAGGAAAAGTAGGAATTATAAGGATTTGTTTTATCTTATAATAGCATAAAAAGCAATTTATAGCCAGAAGCTAAAAACAAAATTGTCATAATTGAAGATGATGAATTTCAAGCTGACTTACTGAAACAGTAGATTTAGTGCTGCAGTGATAATTATAAATTCAAAATTTTTAATGATATAACTGAAAACCAACTTTAAGAGTATTTATCTCGTAACTGATATAAAATTACCTTACTTACTACTGATTGAGAGTTACCTAGTCTTAGTGGAGTTGATGTAGTGAAGACAGTAAGGAAGTTTGAAAATTCTTAAAATTAGTAAGAAAAAATGAAAATTTTAGTTTGCACTGGACATGATGATTTCTAAAAAAAGCAAGAAGCTCTAAATGCAGGAGCGGATTAGTTTATAACTAAACCAATAAATACTAAAGATATAATGAAGTTACTCTGAGCTAGATTATTAACTTAATTTAAGTGCTTATATTAGTCTTAATTAGCTTTTATTAAGGTTAAATTAATATTTAATACAGTTAATAAGTAAATTTAACTCTTGTCCACAAACTCAAGTTAAAAGCATATTCAATTTTTTTCTAGCTCCACTATACTTAGAACCTTATTAAAATAATTATACTTATGCTAATTTAAGAAATTATGTTAAATTAAATTAAAAAAATAAAGATAAGGAAAGAAATAATTTGTATATATTTATATTAGTTTTAAAGAGAATCCTTAGCAAATATTTGAGTGTTAGAGTATATTGCAAGTAAAAGGTATACACTTATTTTTACATAATGTAAATAGCTGGACTTTAGTAAATAATTTTTATGTAATAACTTGGCTAATAATTAAGAATAAATACATAGAACTATCAGCGATAATTTAAACTAAACTTCATGATATTCGTTATTACTAAGAATAATTTTCCAAATAATATTTAGAATAGTATTAACTAGAATTTAATATAGAGACTTTAATAGCTTAAAGAATAAATAGGTATATTCTAAAATTAATGTAGATACTTAAATTAACTTTAAGATAAAAGTTTTCCCTTTATTAAATATTTCCAATAAAATAATAGATGTCTAAATAGAATAGCCATAAAGCTAATTATTTTCTCATTAATTTAAGTAAATATATTAAAATAAATATCTACTAAGTTAGATAGAAAAAATATCTATATTTGAAATGTTTATGAAAAGGAGAGAAATCTTTATTTTCAGGACTAATAAACTTAAAATATTTGGAGTGAATATAATAAAATTGATTTGATAGTTGTTAAAGAATTAGGCTTAAATCAATTCTAAGATATAAACAAAAATAATTATTATTATATATATTATTTCTTTAAAACCGCCATAGCTGTTCGAAGGTGAACAACAAGGTCATCTTCATCAGAGGTTGGGGAAGTTAAGTACCCATAATCGACTTTATGTCTTCCTCTGCTTTGGTTTGGCCTCGAGACATAAGATTCTTAGGCCTTCGACGTTGGCTTGACTTGGTTTCGCTTATTTTTAATACTGGAACGAAAAAGAAATAATATTGCGAGCTTCATCAGAGGTGGGGAATTTAAGTACCCATAATTGACACATGTCGTCCTCTGCTTTGGTGATGCAATGAGACACAATTCTGCCATGTCCTTGGACCTCCAGCAAGTATTAAAGATTACGAGTATTCTAAAATTATATCAGTATTGAACATTTTTATCAGTACTGAATAATTATACCAGTATTGAACAAGATTTATCAGTAACAAACATTCTTGTCAGTATGAAATATTTTTTTTTAAAGAGCTGCGCACCAATGAGAGTGCTACGCGCTCTATAATCAAATTTATTTATTTATTTATTTATATACTTAAACAAGCCTAAAATAAAAAAATTGTTACCAAAGGGTTAAATTAAAAAGGGTTATTTAAGTTTAAATAATACCTAAGATAAATAAGTTTTAGCACTAGAGATACAAATGCTTAAGATATAATACTAAAGATATAAATATTAAAGAAAAATATTTATAATGCAAACATAATTATAATCAAATATAGATTAAAAACAATATATTCAAACTAAAATTTAACTATAAAGAAATTATTACAATAAATAAAATAAAAAGTCATTAAGTAACTAGACAATATGTAAAAAGTATCCAAATCCAGAATTATTGTTTGCAATTTTCACTAAATACATTGAAAATTTAAGCGTAAATAAATAAGTAATAGAATTATAATTTATAAATCTATGCTAGTTTAAATAGGGAAACTCGAACATTAAAACAAATATATCATTGATAAACTAAAGGATATATTAAATTAAGTTTATAAAAGGCATAGTTAAGCAATGTAAATTACTAAAATAACTATCAAAAACTATTCTCATTTTATAATTATCTAGTTATTTATTTGAAGAGAATAAAGCATAAAAAACGAAAGCTAGGGATATAATATTGGCATTTATCGATAATAACTATCCAAAGAATTAAGTTGATTTAAAGAGTTTTGTCTCAGAGTTAATAATTATAATCTTAAAAAAGTAAATAACTTTCAAATACCAAGCTTTATTCCTTTGATTTATCATTTTTAGCACTAAAAAAGAATAAAATTTACAATATTAATTAACATTTTTAATTTAAAGAAAGATAAATAAACTATTATCAAAGCATACAATAAAATAAATAAAATGAACTATAAAATTTCTAATTTGCATGAATTTTTGCTTAGAAAGATTAAACATTTTCTAAGATAAGTCTAATTAAAAGTTTCAAACAATTCACCAAGAAGAAAATAAGCTTATTTTGATTTTTACACATAGTCTATATGCTCTTCTTTTCCATACTAAAAAGTCTTATTGCAAATTAAAATCTAAAGCTTAAATTTCTTGCTATAATTCTTCCATACTATAATTTTATAATATTTTTTCTTATCTAGCATTAATTCATAAATTAGATATAAATAAGCTGATTTTACAGTTTTTGAAATAATGATTTCATTTTATTTTTGAAAGGTATTTTTATTTATGAACGTCTTATTTAATTGAAATATATAAACTTTAATGAGAAACTAAAAGTATAAAAAGATACAAATATTGCTCTAGTTATTTTAATAAGATACTTTAAAATCCCTTTTAGCATAATTAAAACTGTATAATGATGTTAATGAAATAATTAAATAGCAATATTTTTATTTTTTTCATTTCCGTTAATTTTAATACAAAAATTTCTCTTTATTCGAATGATAGATTTGTATAGAAATTCACAACTAAATTAAGAAATAAGCTAAAGCTTTTCTTATTTTTAATCTAGCTAAAATTATATAAAATATAAAATATGTATATTATAGTTGAAGCAACAGTATCATTACTCTAAATACAGACAAATGACTAGATGTGTATTTAATAATTTTTAAATATTTAGTATTGCTATTTAGAATTTAATACAATAGTGAAAATGAATGCTTTGATAAGAACGAAAAATTAATTAATTTATAATCTAAAATTTATCTTTTCTCATGTAACTTTCGATAAATTTCTTAAATCATTTATAGTAAATTTTTTACGTAATAAACGACAATTCCAGCTCTCTTTGTGCCATCTGCATGTATAAAATAATTATTACCACTTACAATTAAATTTAGGCTTTTTAATTTGGACAAATATCAAGCTTTTATTATTTTTTCTTATTTTACTAAAATTTAAACTTCAAAGAGTTATCAATAAGAATAAGCTTAATTTTTCATATATCTTTAAAAGAGTTCCAATCTTCTAAACCATTTGTATCTTATAAATATTTTTAGTTATATTCTTCCAAAAGCTTACAACAGTGTTTATTTTAAATTTGTAATCTTCAGCTATCAAAATATTATTTCTATTATATTGTTTTGGTTCTTAAGCACTTTATTCTTTTATTACTACTCAATTAAAAAGGTTTTTCTTTGGTTTATTCTACAATTTACATCCAAATATCTAAAAATTCCTCGTCTTTGATTACTTATTTATGAATTACATTTTCTAGTTTTTAACGAAAGTTTTCATTCTTCTTGTTCTAGTAAGCTTTTTCTCTTAAGAGTTATAGTAAATTACACTAAATTTAACTTTTTTCATGTTCTCTTATTTCAATTATTGCAATAAATTTATCCTAGATGTTTCTTTTTCTGATACGTTGTCTATTATTTAAATACCTTTTATTTAAATTTCTTAAGGAATTTCTCTTTTGTTTTCGAACCAAATATATTTCAACTTACAATTTAATTATTTTTAGATTGAATGTCTTTTATCAATCATTATTAGCCTTCCAATATCTTTTAATAGCATTTTTAGAATAGCTTTTCTGACTCTGGGCTATTTACTTATTTAATTTAAGTGATAAAGCTACTTAAATTTACATCCTTTATTCTTTTACTTTCTAATATATTATCTTCTTTCATTTTACAACAACTGTATTGAAAATTAAAAATGCTAATTAGAATCTCCTTAAATGATGCTTATTATTTTCTTCTTATTAAAAGGTTTGAAATAATTTAAATTATAATACTCAAATTTAAATAAGCTATTAAATAATCAATTTCAGTATTGTAGGTATATATCCTTTATATTATGAGATTATTTTTAATTATTACAATATAAAATTTTAATTATCCTTACTTGATATAACTTTCGATTTATCTAATTGGAGGAACAATAGTTAAGCCAAAAATAGATTAATATAAACATAAAGACAATTGTAAAGTAAAATATGGAAAGAGGTAGGTTTAAGTAAGTGTTATTCAGTTATAGTAGTAAAGCTTATAGAGATAAGAGATAATTTCACTCATAAATATATAAATATTATAAGTGATAAAATACATTGGTTAAAATGAATAAACTAGGAAATAGTGTATTTTGCTCTAGGCTAAAGATTAAATGGCTTATATTTGATAGTAATTATTAAATTGATTTAAAGTATTTTATCTAGATTTATCTTTAAATCTAAATAAAGATTATAGAAGCTTTATTTCTATTTAAAGTAATTAAATTAAGGATAATTATTAAAGAAATAATTAAAATAGCTATTGAGGATAATTTTAAGATAGCATCCATGTCTAGACATCTATTATTGTTTGATTTTTAAATCTAGAAATGTTAAGTTACTAATAAAGTCTATTTAATAGAATTATGCAAGTTTTTTCTTTAACTATGTATTTAGTTTATAAAAGGGCATAATTGTCAAATATTTAATTTAGTTTCAATTAAATCATAAAATATTATGAATTATCTGATTTTTGTCTGATTTATAATTCTTAACTAAGATCTATTAAAAAGAGTCTTAATCTCTAGTAAATTTTAATTAATGATATCCTTGCTAAATATGTTTAAAGTTAAAGTGTAAATAAACATTAAATTAAATGTTTTAGATTACTAAATTACTTAGACAAACATATTAGGACTCTATATACCAAAATAATTAATAAAGATAATTACTTAAAAGAATATTTTCTAGTTAATAATGAGATAAATACAGAACCTTGATATAACAATCCTAAATATAGCTTTAATTATATTAACTTAGAATAACACAAAGTTACTATTAAATAATAAGCTATCTTTTACAACTATTTATTTAAGCTATTATAATTATTAATCATTTAAACCTATAATCATTATTTTAACATTTATTTACAATCTTAGGCATTAAGGCTAATTAAAAAGGAATTATTATCATATTTAATTAATTCAATAACCTTCTATCTTAAAAGAACAACGATAACTAGTTAAATGTATTAAGTTATAATTAGAGTTTTAGTATATTAGTGCTACATAGTTGTATAAGCTTAAATATCTTTAAGGAGAGTAGAAAATTATAAATTATTTATTTCTAATTAACAAATTTAAATAAATAGCTTATCTAAACTTTATAATAAATATTCAACTAAAATCATCCTATAGTCTATCAATTAATAAATATAACTAAAATAGATATACAATTATAATAACTACTATAAAAATATTATATACATAAAATGCTTTCATTAAGAGCTTATTTAAAGCCATCTGTAAGAGTGTATAAATAATAATTAGATAACTTAAATACATTTAACAAGTCTAATATTTTGATATTCCTACAATATATAAAATAAGCAAAACTTAAGTCATTATGCTTGCTTTATTCCTCCTACTACTGAAAACACACAGAAAAGAGTACTATTATTTTCGATATTATAGTCCTGTAACTTGAGATCTTCCTATAACTGCTTTGCTTGAAATATAAGAGTCAATTTTGATTTTTCTATTTTCAGCTAGCTTGAAACTATATCCTTTAGTTTAGAAACAGTTGTTTCCAAAGTAATCTAATGCTATTCACCAAAGGTTGACGTGTCACCGTTAAGTCCTCGTACAAATAACGTATAAAAACCCATTTATAAAAATAAAGGAAGCGGAAAATATAAACTAGATTTACAAGATAAATTACAAAAGAAATAGATAATTTACTTTATAATCACCATAACTCTAATACTCTATTATAAAATAAAGTTACTAAAATATCAACATTATACTATAAAAGGGATATTCTCCTCAAATTTACTTTATACTTTTATTATTAAGCAATAATTAGAAAATATACTGTAAAACTAAGCCAAGCATGATGCTCAATCAATTTAATAAATTCATTTTTATCTTTAAGCTATGTCGAGTATAATTTTTAAGATTATTTAGATTTGAAAAGGATTATATTTAGATGATTAATGAGAAATAAAATTGTTTAACAAAAATTTTTCGAGTTTATCTTAATTCTAAATTTATTTTTCGGATGTGAATTTTAGTTTCCTAAAATGATTATTCGTTTATCTAAATATCATATTTAATTTAGAAATATGAAATACTCTTAAACGATTGTCAATTATAATTTATCTTTTAAGTATGTAGCTACTTTTACAAAATTGATTTGCAAGATTTTTAAGTTATTTGTATTTTGCTTAATTTTGTTTATTTATAGTATATCACAGCTAAAGTTGAGCTATCTATTTCTTTATCACTCCATTTTTACAAGTTCTATTTAAATTTCCAAATATAGGGTTAATTTAACTTAAAGTCAATGTAAGGCTATGCTTAGACTTAAAGAAATTAATTAGCTGTTTGCTCTAATTAATTTTCTTTTTATTGCATGTTTTATTGATTTTATTTTCTTGCTGATTGATTAAAGGTTTTACTCCTCTATATCATTTTAATTATCAACCAAAATCATTCTCATAATTCTTTACTTTTGATTCATTTTTATCTTTATAGCATACCCTCTAAATTTAAGCAACTAAAGGAAAATATAAAATTTATTCTAAATTTTCTAGTTTTAAAGGTGTTTCTTGAGTAACTTAAGCTAATAAATTCTTCATATGTATGATGATATTGCGGTAATAGTTGCAAAACTACTTAAAAAATAATTTACATTCTTCGATAACTTATACTTGTTCGGGCCAGTTTAATTGTTTTATTAAAGAATCTAAAAACCAAGACTTCATATATCAATTGTCTATTTGTAATATTATGCTAATTTATTTTCTGGAGCTGCATGTAATGCATTCCCACATATAATTAAACTGAAATTTTGTTGATTCAATTATAAAATCCAAAATAAGCAATTTTGTATACTCTAACTTCATTAAAACTAATAAAGATTCTATCTGGTTTAATATCTCTATGTATACATTTATTTTGATTAAATTAAATTAATAATCTTCTATGTTTTTAGCTCAAATAAGCATAAAATATACCTTACTCTTTATTTTTCATAATAAACTTTTTTAAATTTCCTTCTTAAAGTATTTCCATAATAAGATAGATGTTTTTTAAAGTTTAAATCATTTCCTTTAAGACAAACATTTTTTTAATCTGAACTTAAATCATTAATTAAAACTTTCTTTTTATGAATTTAAGCCTCTTTTATAGAAATGTATTTAATAGTCCATTCTTTAATGGGACATGAATTAAATCAAATTCCTCTTCAAGCAATTGCATAACTCTACAGCGATTTATTCTCCTAGCTAGTAATTTATTATTCCTTTTTTTAATTTATAATTTAAGCTAAATTTGCTTAAATAAGCTTAGAATGATAGATGTATTTTGCTATTATTTTTAACTATTTTCTAGTTACTTTTTCCTTTGCTTATATCATAGCAATTTTCTTTGGTTTTCTATATAGTTAAAGACAAAAAAATAGATTATGATGAATGTATTACTACAAAATAGAAATATAAGGAAAATGTTGAAATAGATCTAAAATATAAAGCTTTATTAGTGCCTAACTATTTTAAATCTAAGAAGGAATAAAAGTTGAGCTATTAATATATTAATATCCATAAATAATTATTGATTATGAAGAATTCTCTTATTGAAAGTCCTTTTTATTCTAATTATGTAGCAACTATTTATTTAAGAATTACAATTATTCTAAATAAAATGAGCTTCTATAATCTATAAGGCAGAAATTATAAAAAGGTTTCCTTTCTTAATCCTGATAAATTGTCTCCTTTCTACTTAATTTTGACAATATTAGATTACTGAGAGTTTTATTTTTCGTACTAAATTTATTTTTGAATTGACTCGTAGATTTTCAATATTCTCTAACTATATACATAATAAATTTAAAGTTTAGAATATTGATTAATTATCCTTATAAATAAATTTAGATATGAAATAAAAATAGTAAAGATAGAGTATATTAATTAGAAAGATAATTTATTAAAATTTATACAAAGAGAAATTATTGTTAGACTTCATCAATTACTTCATTAAAATAAAAAGTTCCTTTAAGCATTTTATATCAAGACAATATTGTAATAGCTATTCATTTCCTTCATGCTAAATGTTTAACTAGCATCAATTCTTTTTAAAACCTAGTTCATTTTAGACTTTAATTAAAGCGTAAGAGGATTCATATAAATGTATTTTATATTTTGCTAACAATCTGAGTTAGTAAATCCTAGAAAAAATAAAATTTAAATATTATAGAGCTATTTGCTTGACATCTAATAACTAATATAAATAATATCAGCTTGGATATATCCTTAAAGTTATATTTGTTTAAGTATTTATGGTTAGTGAACTATTAAAATAGCTTATTTTTATTTAAAATTTTAGCTTTTATTCAATTGTATTTAATAATAATCTCCTATTTTATATATCTAGGTCTATTAGTTAGATTTATTTATATAACACTTAAAATTTACAAAATGCAACTTAGACTAAATAATTATGAGATATCTTATATTTTTAGCTTTAATAGGATATCAATATTTCTATACCTAAGAATGCTAAATAATAAACTAGTATAAGGGACTATAATGGATAAAATCACTTTTATACCATTTCAATGCTAAAATTAAAAATAGTAAGAAAGCTTTTCAGCTTCTCTTTGACTCTCTTATTTAATTATTAGAACCTTAGTACTTCATTTTTCATTTGTGTGCTATATAAATCCTAAGATGTTTAATGCTATTTCCTTTATAGGCATTAATATATTCTACTTGTATTCCAAAACTTATAAATACTATATAAGAATCTTCTAAGACGCTGTTTGCATACTTTTATTAGAAAGCCTTATAGATAAACAATTTAGCTAAATTAATTTGAGAGAACCTTAAAAGTATTTATTTTATAATCATAAGAATTAACGAAAAACTAAAATAGAGAAATAAAAGTAAGAAGGAAAATAAAATAGTTATATACCTACTTTATTATAAAATTAACCTCTTAAATAGATTTAACAAGTCTAATATTTTGATATTCTTACAATATATAAAATAAGCAAAACTTAAGTCATTATGCTTGCTTTATTCCTCCTACTACTGAAAACACACAGAAAAGAGTACTATTATTTTCGATATTATAGTCCTGTAACTTGAGATCTTCCTATAACTGCTTTGCTTGAAATATAAGAGTCAATTTTGATTTTTCTATTTTCAGCTAGCTTGAAACTATATCCTTTAGTTTAGAAACAGTTGTTTCCAAAGTAATCTAATGCTATTCACCAAAGGTTGACGTGTCACCGTTAAGTCCTCGTACAAATAACGTATAAAAACCCATTTATAAAAATAAAGGAAGCGGAAAATATAAACTAGATTTACAAGATAAATTACAAAAGAAATAGATAATTTACTTTATAATCACCATAACTCTAATACTCTATTATAAAATAAAGTTACTAAAATATCAACATTATACTATAAAAGGGATATTCTCCTCAAATTTACTTTATACTTTTATTATTAAGCAATAATTAGAAAATATACTGTAAAACTAAGCCAAGCAAGATGCTCAATCAATTTAATAAATTCATTTTTATCTTTAATCTATTTCGAGTGAAATTTTTAAGATTATTTAGATTATAAAAGGATAGATATTTAGATGGTTAATGAGAAATAAAATTGTTTAACAAAATCTGTTTGAGTTTATCTTAATTCTAAATTTATTTTTCGGATGTAAAAGTTTAGCTTCCTAAAATGATTATTCATTTATCTAAATATCATATTTAATTTAGAAATATGAAATACTATTAAATGATTTTTAATTATAATTTATCTTTTTATTATGTAGCTACTTTTACAAAATTGATTTGCAAGATTTTTAAGTTATTTGTATTTTGCTTAATTTTGTTTATTTATAGTATATCACAGCTAAAGTTGAGCTATCTATTTCTTTATCACTCCATTTTTACAAGTTCTATTTAAATTTCCAAATATAGGGTTAATTTAACTTAAAGTCAATGTAAGGCTATGCTTAGACTTAAAGAAATTAATTAGCTGTTTGCTCTAATTAATTTTCTTTTTATTGCATGTTTTATTGATTTTATTTTCTTGCTGATTGATTAAAGGTTTTACTCCTCTATATCATTTTAATTATCAACCAAAATCATTCTCATAATTCTTTACTTTTGATTCATTTTTATCTTTATAGCATACCCTCTAAATTTAAGCAACTAAAGGAAAATATAAAATTTATTCTAAATTTTCTAGTTTTAAAGGTGTTTCTTGAGTAACTTAAGCTAATAAATTCTTCATATGTATGATGATATTGCGGTAATAGTTGCAAAACTACTTAAAAAATAATTTACATTCTTCGATAACTTATACTTGTTCGGGCCAGTTTAATTGTTTTATTAAAGAATCTAAAAACCAAGACTTCATATATCAATTGTCTATTTGTAATATTATGCTAATTTATTTTCTGGAGCTGCATGTAATGCATTCCCACATATAATTAAACTGAAATTTTGTTGATTCAATTATAAAATCCAAAATAAGCAATTTTGTATACTCTAACTTCATTAAAACTAATAAAGATTCTATCTGGTTTAATATCTCTATGTATACATTTATTTTGATTAAATTAAATTAATAATCTTCTATGTTTTTAGCTCAAATAAGCATAAAATATACCTTACTCTTTATTTTTCATAATAAACTTTTTTAAATTTCCTTCTTAAAGTATTTCCATAATAAGATAGATGTTTTTTAAAGTTTAAATCATTTCCTTTAAGACAAACATTTTTTTAATCTGAACTTAAATCATTAATTAAAACTTTCTTTTTATGAATTTAAGCCTCTTTTATAGAAATGTATTTAATAGTCCATTCTTTAATGGGACATGAATTAAATCAAATTCCTCTTCAAGCAATTGCATAACTCTACAGCGATTTATTCTCCTAGCTAGTAATTTATTATTCCTTTTTTTAATTTATAATTTAAGCTAAATTTGCTTAAATAAGCTTAGAATGATAGATGTATTTTGCTATTATTTTTAACTATTTTCTAGTTACTTTTTCCTTTGCTTATATCATAGCAATTTTCTTTGGTTTTCTATATAGTTAAAGACAAAAAAATAGATTATGATGAATGTATTACTACAAAATAGAAATATAAGGAAAATGTTGAAATAGATCTAAAATATAAAGCTTTATTAGTGCCTAACTATTTTAAATCTAAGAAGGAATAAAAGTTGAGCTATTAATATATTAATATCCATAAATAATTATTGATTATGAAGAATTCTCTTATTGAAAGTCCTTTTTATTCTAATTATGTAGCAACTATTTATTTAAGAATTACAATTATTCTAAATAAAATGAGCTTCTATAATCTATAAGGCAGAAATTATAAAAAGGTTTCCTTTCTTAATCCTGATAAATTGTCTCCTTTCTACTTAATTTTGACAATATTAGATTACTGAGAGTTTTATTTTTCGTACTAAATTTATTTTTGAATTGACTCGTAGATTTTCAATATTCTCTAACTATATACATAATAAATTTAAAGTTTAGAATATTGATTAATTATCCTTATAAATAAATTTAGATATGAAATAAAAATAGTAAAGATAGAGTATATTAATTAGAAAGATAATTTATTAAAATTTATACAAAGAGAAATTATTGTTAGACTTCATCAATTACTTCATTAAAATAAAAAGTTCCTTTAAGCATTTTATATCAAGACAATATTGTAATAGCTATTCATTTCCTTCATGCTAAATGTTTAACTAGCATCAATTCTTTTTAAAACCTAGTTCATTTTAGACTTTAATTAAAGCGTAAGAGGATTCATATAAATGTATTTTATATTTTGCTAACAATCTGAGTTAGTAAATCCTAGAAAAAATAAAATTTAAATATTATAGAGCTATTTGCTTGACATCTAATAACTAATATAAATAATATCAGCTTGGATATATCCTTAAAGTTATATTTGTTTAAGTATTTATGGTTAGTGAACTATTAAAATAGCTTATTTTTATTTAAAATTTTAGCTTTTATTCAATTGTATTTAATAATAATCTCCTATTTTATATATCTAGGTCTATTAGTTAGATTTATTTATATAACACTTAAAATTTACAAAATGCAACTTAGACTAAATAATTATGAGATATCTTATATTTTTAGCTTTAATAGGATATCAATATTTCTATACCTAAGAATGCTAAATAATAAACTAGTATAAGGGACTATAATGGATAAAATCACTTTTATACCATTTCAATGCTAAAATTAAAAATAGTAAGAAAGCTTTTCAGCTTCTCTTTGACTCTCTTATTTAATTATTAGAACCTTAGTACTTCATTTTTCATTTGTGTGCTATATAAATCCTAAGATGTTTAATGCTATTTCCTTTATAGGCATTAATATATTCTACTTGTATTCCAAAACTTATAAATACTATATAAGAATCTTCTAAGACGCTGTTTGCATACTTTTATTAGAAAGCCTTATAGATAAACAATTTAGCTAAATTAATTTGAGAGAACCTTAAAAGTATTTATTTTATAATCATAAGAATTAACGAAAAACTAAAATAGAGAAATAAAAGTAAGAAGGAAAATAAAATAGTTATATACCTACTTTATTATAAAATTAACCTCTTAAATAGATTTAATTCCAGAGGAGAAAGTAATAATCAACATCCAAGTAGATAAATAAAACACTAAAGAAATTAAAATTTGCAGAACCATTTTATTATAATAGATTATTTAATTATACATTTTGCTTATTTAGAAGAAATAAAATGTATTAAGCTTTAACAATATAAAAGCTTAAGTTTAGCTAAAATAATTCAAATACCATTGATGCTATTAAAGACTTGTTTAACAAATAATTAAAAGTCCAAAGTATCATTAAACGTAAAGCTTAATTTTAGCTAAATTAGAAATATCTCTAAGAAAACTTTAGAATACGAAATTATTGGTAAGCTTTGTAAATTAGTTTAAAATTTAGTAAATTGTAATAAAGCTAAATGCTTTAATTTACATTTTTAGTTGTTCTAAACTTTAAATTAAATTAATAGAGTTTAAAGCATATATAATTAAAAATAGTTAAATATAGGAGTTTTATCAATTATTTAAAATATATATAAATAGCTAAATTAATTACAAATGGAGTTAAAGATAAACAATAAATGAAGACTAAAAAGAGAAATAGATTATGGAGCGTTTGGGAGTGTTTGACTTGCCTTAGATGAATTAACTAATGAAGAAGTTGCAGTTAAAATAGAGAAAACGTAAATTTAGTATTCTTTTCTTTTTTAAGAAATTAAAGTTTATTAGGCTTTATAAGGAGGAAAAGGAATTCCTAAATTATATTGATTTGGAACTGAAAACTTTGGATAGAAACGAGAGTACAATGTTATGGTTATAGAACTGCTTGGATCATCTTTATTAAATCTTTTTAATTTGTGTAATAGAAAGTTTAGTCTTGAAACAGTATTAGCATGTGCAGAATAGATGATATCAAGGATAGAATATATACATGCTAAAAATTTCATTCATAGAGATATAAAATCTGCCAATTTTACAGTTGGATTAGGTAAAAATTCCAAAACAATTTATGCAATTGATTTCGGATTTTTAGAAATATCGTAAAAGTAGTTCATTAAGGCATATTCGCTATAGAGATGATAAAGGTTTTATAGGAACTGCAAACTATGCTTCAGTCAATACACATCTTGGTATTGAATAATCAAGAAGAGATGATTTAGAAAGCTTAGGATATGTTCTTATTTAATTTCTTTAAGGCAATTTACCATGATAAGGTCTTTTTGCTACGAATAATAAATAAAAGAATGAAAAAATATAAATGCTAAAAATATAAACTCCTATAGAAGTTTTATGCAAAAACTTAACAATATAATTTTGTATTTATATGAACTATTGTAAAAACTTAAGATTCGAAGAATAGCCTGACTATGAATATTTAAAAAGAATGTTTGCAAAAATTTATTGGAGTGTAAATAAAACTAACACTTTTATGTTTGATTGGGTTATTTAAAGCAAGGTAAAAGTATAAATGCAGAGTGATTTAATAAAAAATGAACCAAATTCCAAAATTACATAAGAAAAGATTTAAATAAGAGTGAAAAGGAAGCTATAATGCTTAAAGCAAGACTTATTAAAATCAAATTAGGATAAAGAAGCAAAAGTAGTTTTAGAATGCGAAATAAAGTTATGTAAATTAGAAAAAAAAATTTAAGAACATGGAGCATATACCTAACTTTTATAAATTTAAATTATTATATTTAGAAAACTTAGTTTAATTTTAGTTGTAAAAAATAATCTAAATGTTTTAATAGCTTTATTTCATTTAAATGCATATAAATTTTAATAAATTTTATAAGCTATTTTAAATACACTAGGGATAATCAAATAAAATAATTGTAATTATATTGATTTATCTTACTTTTTTGAATTAAAAAAGATTTCCTAAAAATACTAAATAGAATATTCATTATTAATACCTTTTTTATGAAAGCTGAAATAATTTGTTTATCATTATTATAAAATTTTTGATTTAAAGTTCGTCATGCAGAAAAAAGTTTCTCCATTAGTAAATTTAATTTTGTATTTAAGTATTTAACGAATATGGAATGAACAATTATTAGATATTCTATCAATTATTTATATAAAAATATCTTAGCTTCATATTTTGTTGTGTAGTTATCTATACTAAATTTAAATAAAATAGAAATAAAATTAAAATAGTAAACTTATATCAAAAGTATTTTGAATGCATCATGAAATATTTTATATATATAATTAAAAATATAGCAACACTAATGAAGAAACTATTAAACAATCTAGTATAAAAATAATAATAGCAATAATAATAAAATATTATAAATAGCTACTCTTTATTCTAAGATAAAAAAATTCATTAAAAATAGAAAATATAATATAAAAATTCATTAAAGTGACTAATAATTTAAATTAAAAATGATTATTATTTCATACTAAGACACTACAGTTATAGTGTATAACTTAATAGCTAGAAAATTAAATAAATATCTGGATAAATATGAATCTATCTAACTTTTCTCTTTGTAAAATAAGGTTTATAAAATATTACTTTAATTAGCATAGTTATTTTTATGTTTTTATATTTATTATTATTTTATTATAATTTTCCTAATTTATTTTAGGCTTAACTTTAATTGTTTTAATTAGATAGAGTTAAAGTTATTAGAAGGATTATTTTGTTATTTTTATACCTTAATAATTAAAGATAATTTAATAAAGTAAAGACTTTATGCTTACAACACTAACATTAATTTTTAAAGAACATGTTTAAGTTTAAGTATTAAAGATATCTTCTTAATTTAAACTTCTAGATTATTTTAATTATTTCAAACCTTTTAAATAAAAAGATAAATAATAAGCTACCTTTAAGGAGACAACGATTGGCATTGTTAATTTGCAAAGCAGAGGCTAATTAATGAAAGGAGATATCGTATTAGAAAGGGAAAAGAATAAAGGATGCAAATTTACTGTAACTTAATTATTTTAAATTATATAAGAGAAGAGACTAATAATTAGAAGAACCGACTTAAAGTTAGCTATTAAAAGATATTAAAGCACTAATATTGACTGATAAAAAACATTCATTCTAAAATTAATAATACTCTTAAGTTATATTATTTTTATTGCAAGCACATAAAAAATCCTTAGAAGATTTAATAAAAGGTAGGTAAAATATCTTAATAATAGGCAAAAACTCAGAAAAAGAAACTTCTTAGAAAAATTTAGTATAATATTGAAAGTAAGAGAACATTAAAAAAATTTAGTTTAGTTTATTTTAACTCTATTGAGATAAACCAGAGGTAAAAGGATGGATCCTTGCATTAAAAAACAAAAAGAAGGATTTATGAATATATACTTAAATCAAAAGGATTTTTAGTTGTTCCGAAGTAGGTAATTGAATAGAATAAACAAATGTCTCCTGATACTTATATTGGGTAATAATAAGTAGAAAAAAAGGTTTAAGAGTTAAAGCAAAATGTTAACAAAGGTATTTTGCTAGTTGAAGACGATGGGTCTCGAGGAAATACTGTGCAAGCATTTTGAAGAATGTAATAAATAAAAATATTTTATAAACTGCAAACTGTTAATAAGTTTTGTAACTCTTTTAAAGATATTTGAAGAAATTTAATTTTTCTTATTGATAACCCTTTAAGAGCTGAAATTTCAGAAAAGAAAATGGAAAAAGAATAAGAACTTAATATTTCCCCAAGTTAAAAAACCTAAAATTTAATGGTAAATTGGAATAAAGATTTTAAATTTACAGAAAGCATAAATTTGTTAATTTTACTTATATCATTAGCAACGAAGAATTGTACAAAAGTGGTTGAAAGCTATATGAATAAAAGTTAAATTTTAAATGAAAATTAATTACTCTTTTACTTTAATCAAATTATTTATCCCTATTTTTTAAATTCTATATAATAGTCCTAATCATTGAAATAATAAATACATAGCTAATTTAAATTTAATACTCAGTCTGTTTTAGATTAACGATATTGTTTTCTTCAACTATAATAAAAATACTTAATTCTCTATATAATTTTTACTAGAAATAAAATATTAAAATCATGCACTTGTTTCTTAAATTAACTGTAATCTTCTATAAAAATTACCCTTCTAATAAAAAGAAATACTTGTAATAAAAATATTTTAATTTGATTATTTAATTAAAATCATTGTACTTTTATAATTAAGTTAAAAGCAATCTTAAAGTTTCTTATTCCAATATAAAGAGCCTCATTTGCATCCCTTTAAACTTTTAGCTTCTTATTTAAATTTTATTATTTTAATTAAAATAATACATATATAAAGATAGCAATACCTTTTAAACATCAAATTTATTTATTTATTCAAACACTGTAATACCAGTTTATTTATATCTAACTTAATGAATTAATGTTAGATAAGAATAAGATTATATAATTATAATATGGAGGATTTGCAGCAAGAAAGTCAAGTTTTTGATTATAATTTATAATAAGACTTATAGTAAGGAAAAGTAGAGTTTATAGAATTTAGTTAAACCTAAATGACTTATCATTTGCTACTTCTAATTTTAGGTATATATAATGCTTTAACTTGCTTCGGACTACCCTGTATATGATTTTACTTAATTTTTTTTGCCTTAGGAAACGGCCTTATAATTATTATATTTTTTACATTCAATTGGACTTTCGGTTGATTATTCTTTATTCCTGAAGTTTGATAAAATTAAACTTTAGTAGCAGCATTCTGAATTTTTTTATAATTATACTCAATCTGTCTTTCATTTTGACTAAGTTTCATTCTAACTGAGACTTTTTAAAGAGCATCATTTACGGAAAAAATTCAAAAAGGACGTAAGAAGCTTTTTAAAAGCCTGTAGGAGTATTTGTTTGCACTTCTTTCAACTTAATATGCTAAATAATTTCCTACTAAGTTTTAAAGTATTTAAATTCATACTTAGGGGGAAATAATTTCATCCTCTAAGAAGGACTCTTTTTATAGTTTGCTTTAGGCCTGTAGTAATGTTCATTTATGCTTTTGATGAAACCTACTCAAAGCTAAATTGCACAATGTAAAACAGAATTTTATTTGAGGTTTTTCTTGCTTTTTGGATACCAATGAGATTGACATTTTATCTCCTCGAACTAAATTTATTTAGCATATAATAAAATTCTTAACCTTACAATTAATATAATATTCCCTTAAAGCTTATTTTATTTTCTAACTATTATATTAAGCTAATTAAAGTGCTTATTTACATTTGCTAATAATTTTTACTTTAAGAACTATTTCTAGAAAATTTTATCTGGCAATTGAGATTTATTTTATTCAGAAAAAGTTAACTAAACTATTTATATGAAGATAAGGAAAAAGTATTATGAGTAGCAGCTCTAATTAAATAAGCTTAAAATAAATAAGTATTTTAAAATTAAAATTTTTATCTATGTGCTTTAACAACCTTTAAGCACTAATAAATGTATATTTTTTGAATAATAGAAAAGAGCAAGATTTAGAATAAATATAATTAATTTTAGTAATAAGCAATGAGATATAGCTTTTACTATAACTTAAATAGTACCTTTATAGTTTTTAATAGGCTAAATATCATAAATACTTAATTACATTTATTTAATTTATATTGCATTTTCATTTTTTTCTTTTAGACTTTTTTAAATAGTAGCAAAATTAGTTGAAAAACTGGATTTTGGAAAAAAAGAATATGCAATAAATTAAGTATGCTTAGAATTTATTTATTAAAGAAGCAAAATTAGTTCCTTAAATTAAGAATATATTTAAAATTTTTCTTCACTAAATTATAATGAAGATATAGTTAATCGATCATTAGAAAGTAAGAAGCACCTATAGCTTTATACAATTTATTTAATTAGGAGAATAGATGATACTGATAAAATTAAAAAGCTTAAATATTTTAAACTAAGAAAGCTTTTATTTTGCTTAAATTTAAATATAAGTTTTAGTTATTAAATAAGTTGTAAATGATAATCTATTAAATAGAGTCTAAAATGTATTAATTAAATTATATAATTTACTTATAAATCTAATTACAGTTTGAGTATATTTTCATATTTTAAGCCAATATTTACTATTTATATCATTAGTATCTATATTCTGTTATATCAAAATATCTCATCAAACCAATAAGCTATTCAATATGCTTAAGAATTTAAAATTAAGAAAAGAAATAATTTATAAAAATACAACTGATTATATAACTAAGTTTTAAACTAAAAGCTATTCAAAAATTTTAGAAATAAGAATGATAAATAATCCATTCAATCAGCTATAATTATTCTTAAAACTAAACTTTTTTAAGAGTTTAATAATTATTTAACAATAACGTTATTTATACTACAACTTAACTTTTGTTTTAATATACAGCATAATGGTGCTTTAAAGCCATTCCATAATATCTCTTTTGTGCTTCATTTTAGTTCATATAAGAGTTATATTAAATTTTGAAATATGAGCAAAGAAGATAAAAGTTTTCTTAAGTATCAAAATGATTAGAGTTTTAATATTTGAAAGATTATAACAGAAGACTAAGCAAACAAAGCTAAGTTTAATAGCTTAGCAATTTTAAAATAATAAGTTTATAGCTTTTTTTTGAGAGCTTATTAAGAAATTTAGGAATTAAAATCTAAAACCAGAAGAAAATTATAAATATTAATAATGAATATTCTAAATTTATGACAGTATAATAAATTATTCGCACTTCTTCTCATATTTATTAAACTTACAAATCTAGAAACTACTAATAGAATTTTAAATAAACATGAAAATTACATGTATTATTTCTAAGGAAGTTAGTTTATTGAAAGGAGTATAAGCCTATCAAAGATTTAAGTTTTATTATTGAAGCAGAATTTAGATAATAAATTAAAAATCTTGTAAATGAACTTAGAGAATATGAGTTATTGGTTCTTAAGTCTTCATAATAAGTAATAAAACTGCATGACTTTTTAACAAATTCTAGAGATATATGCGATTGAATGGGAGACTTTACCTAAATCTTTAATGTGGTTAAACATTTGCGAGGCTAGGCTAATATCTTTCCTCTTTTTAAACTTTATTTATTGTGGAGCCATAATAGAAAAGAAAATAACATACATATTTATTAATTAAAACTAAGGAATATACTGCTTTGCTGAGAGTTCTGGAACTATTTCAATTTAATTATTATAAAAAGCTATAAATAACTGGATTGGGATTTATCCGAAAAAATCTTATACGCAGTTAATTTATTTTTTAAGCATACTTTATAAAAAAAGAGATAAATTAGAGGTATTTTGAGAAATGTATCACCTTTTCCAAAATTGTTGTTGATTTTACGAATAAAAAAAATTAGTTTGCTTATGATACAATTAAGCATACCGTAAGAGATAGAATGATTATTAAACCTTATTAATTTTATTCCAATATCAGATTAAATGTTTGAGATTGTAAAAATTGAATAATTGGCTTAAGAAAGAATAAGTGGTAAAATAGGAGTAACAAAGCATATAAGTTAAAATTATAAATAATTGATTTAAGAATGTAAAATATAAAAAGTAAATATACTTTATTCTTATAGCTATTAAACTACTTCATACCTTTTCTTATACATCTCTTTAGAATTTATTTTCAAACATTTTTTTATGAACGTATATCCAGTAGAAAATATAGCACTGTAATTTAGAAAATCTGCATTTTTAACTTCTCTTAATAGCATAAATGTCTCCGACAAAATCTTCTTATAGATCGATGTAGACAGTTCTTTAGAAAATATAAATTGAATTTTTTGCTTTTGAATGCAAGTAAAATATATTTCTGCATCAATCGAAAATATCTTTGAAATATCATAGGATATACACAATCATAAAATTAAGAGTTAAACCTCCAATAATTAAAATTAACCCTCAAAGATGAGCAAGCTGAAAAGGTTTCTTATTATTTTTATTTTTTGCATCTAAGTTTAAAACATTCAGAAATAGAAATGTTATATAAATAACTGCATGCAATATAAATCTCTTATAATGGATTTCTTTTATTGTTGCAAGCATTTATATTCTTAGAATATCATTCAAATGAATATTTAGATTAAAATCTAAATTGATAGAATATTATCTCTCATATATTTTTATTCTAAAATTTAAAATTATTAACTTGGCATAACAATTTTAATCTTTACTATTATCATAAATTAATAGTTATTAAATTCCTTGGTAGATGCTTAATATTTAATTTTAATTAATTCCTTTTCCTATTAAAACTTTTTATTAACTTTACTGGAGAATCTAAATTGATATTATCTTTGTGTTTTATTGATAGAGGATTATTATATTTTGCAAAAGTTTTAGCTTATTAATAGGGATTTAAAGTTTGTTGTTTATTAATCTTATATCAAGATTTAGTTATGAAAAAGAAAATATTTTTACTTAATTGACTTTCATTATCTCTTTTTATTATTACTGATATTTTTAGATATTCCTATAATTTTAAATATAAGTCTTATTAATATTAAATTATACCTACTAAAATTTTGTAAAATAACTATTAAACTTATTATATAAAGATGCCTTTTATTTTTCTTTATTGCAACTGGTAACTATTAAATTTTTAAATAGATTATTCAATTAAATATACTTAGCTAGATTGCTTAATTAAATACATTTTTTTATATTTATTAAGACCTTCAACACAAAATTCTTTCTTAAGTTTCATATTTTTAATGTAAATAAACAATCTAAGTTAGTTTATTTTCTACTTGACAAGTCGTTGAAACTTTTAAGTAGATTTATCTTAAAAAATGTTTAATAATTTTTAAGCAGCAAATCATAAAGTAAGTTTTATAATTTACTTTATTTCTTTTATAATATGCTTTGATGATAAATTCATTTATCTATGTCTTCTCTTAAATAAAAACATTAATCAATATTGTAAATTTTATTCTTGCTCAGTGTTAAAACTTTTTATTTGCAAGTTATTTACTTTTTTAAGATATAATTATTGATTCTAAGAAAAAAGCTTTTAAATCAACTTAATTATTTGAATAGCTGCTATCATTAATTTTTAAGATTTTATCACTCATTTTTATTTTGTATGTTTTATTCTTTTCACATATATAACTAGATAGTTAGAAAATCAGATAAGTTATTCATAGTTATTTTTAGTATCTTAAATTGCTCAGCAGAGCTACTTATATACTTAAAATTTATTCTTTAATTGATGTTTGTCAATGATATATTTTTTCTAATATTAGAGTTTCCTTGCTTAAAATAGCTTAGATTTATAGTATATAATTCTATTATTTATAGGTTTATTCTTAAATTTGGAAAGTATTTAGTGAAAATTTCAAATATTAATTCTAGATTTAAAGGCTTTTCACTTGATCTCTAGCTACTTTATCTATTTCTATTTTATATATTGTAATAATTTCTTTGTAGTTAAAATTGAGTTTGAATATAATCTGGCTTTAATCTACATTTAGTTTATAACTATCTTTACATCATAAATATTTATATTTTTAATATTTTATATCTTAAGTGTTAATGAATTACGTATCTTAGCTTTTATTTATACTTAAAGTAACCCTTTTAATTTTACCCTTTAATTTCTAATTTTCTATTTTAAGTTTGCTTATATATAATTATTATTATTTTGCTTGTATTTTAGAATTTATTTAAGCTTAATTCTTTAAAACTATCAAATCAATTTTATTCTATTTACTCCAAAATTTTAATTTTGTTAGTCTGAAAATAAATATTTTTATTGTTATTAAAATTTAATAAGTAAAGATATTTACACTATCTAGCTTAGTAGATATTTATTTTAATATATTTACTTTAATTAATGAGAAAATATTAGCTTTATGAATATTTTAGTTAGACATCTACTATTTAATTGGTATATTTAATAAAGAGAAAATTCTATTTTAAAGTTAATTTACTAACTACATTTATTTTATACCTATTTATTCTTTAAAGTATCTATATTAAATCCTAGTTTATACTCTTTTAAATTATTTGGAGAACTAGTCTTTGCAATAGCCAATTATTAAATATAAAGAAAGTTTTAATTTAAGTTATCACTGCTAGTTCTAAAAATATATTCTGGATTATACTTAAATTTATTGCTTAAAAACTACATACTAAAGTTCCTGCTATTTACATCATATAAAATAAGTATTTACCTTTTACTTGCAATATACTCATAATCTTAAATATTTGTTATGGATTCTCTCTGTTAAAATTAATTTTTAAAACATAAATATGCAGGTATTAGTTCCTTTCTTCTCTTTACTAATTAAATTAATTTAGTAGAATTTCTTAAATAAACATAAATAGAATATTTATTTACTAGGATTCTTAGTATGATAAAGCTAAACTTAAACAGACTATGCTTTTTAATTAGAACATTTAGGACAAGAGATAAACTTTCTTATTAACTGTATTAAATATTAGTTTTATCTTTAATGAAAGCTAATTTAATATAAGCACTTAAATTAAGTTAATAATCTAGCTCAGAGCAACTTCATTATATCTTTAGTTTTTATTGGCTTAGTTATAAATTAATCCGCTCCTGCATTTAGAGCTTCTTGCTTCTTTTAGAAATCATCATGTCCAGTGCAAACTAAAATTTTCATTTTTTCTTACTAATTTTAAGAATTTTCGAACTTTCTTACTGTCTTCACTACCTCAATTCCACTAAGACTAGGTAACTCTCAATCAGTAGTAAGTAAGGTAATTTTTTATCAGTTACGAGATAAATACTCTTAAAGTTAGTTTTCAGTTATATCATTAAAAATCTTGAATTTATAATTATCACTGGAGCTCTAAATCTACTGTTTCAGTAAGTCAGCTTGAAATTCATCATCTTCAATGATGACAATTTTTCTTTTAGCCTCTAAGAGCAAATTGCTTTTTATGCTATTATAAGATAAAACAAATCCTTACATCTCCTACTTTTCCTACTTTAAAACATTCCACATATTATAAATGTCTTAAGCTTTGATAGGTTTTGATATAACTTTTTGAACTCCAAGTTCATTGAGAGATTAAAAAATCTCCATTTTATTAGGATTTTTTGTCATAAAAATAATAGGAGTTACTAGTCAACCTTTACTAACTTCAAAGTCTATGATTTTCTAAGCGAAGTTAATTCCATGACTATCTTTTAATTTATCATTTATTAGAATAAAATCATAGAAATTCATCTACTTCTCACTAAAATTTTAAAATGCACGAAGACTATTTTTTTCAACACATACTTCACATCCCATTTATTATAAAACTCTCTTTTGCTAAGCTTGATCGTTTTGATCTCTTTCGACAAGTAAAACTTTCACATCTTCCATATGATAAATTTCTTAAGATGTCTCTTATACCTACTCCTAATTCATTACGTCAAGAGGCAATTTTATTAAAAACTTTGTTCCTTATCCTATTTGAGATTCCATTTCAATACTGCCACCATGCTGCTCAATAATTTGCTTCGTAATCCATAGACCTAATCCCGTTCCTCCAAATTTATTAGAAATGCTATTATTTGCTTATATAAATGGCTGAAACAATTTTTTCTGATTTTCAGTAGAAATGCCGATTCCTTCGTCTACTACTTCAATTATTAAAGTTCCTCTTTTCTCAGATCCCAAGGTATATAAAACAGGAAAACAATTATTTTGCTTGCAGTGTATTAGAGCCTTATTCACTATTTTGTTTAAATCCTTCTTAGAATTTTATCTTTTTGGGAATCGCAAACATTAAGTAGGATTTAGTTACTAAAAAGAGCTTTCACTTGGTGAGTTAACTTATAGAAAATTTTTCTGTTAATTTACTTGAGGCACTCTTAACTTTGATCGATCAAGATTGATTTAAATTTAAGGACTAACTACTACGTCTTCTTATTTAGGTTCAATAATGCTATAATTAGTTACCTTAGGATTCTTTTATGTCTTTTTCCTTCTCTCTTTACGTTATTTTTACATTTCTTATAAATTGATTTGTGATAATTGCACTTATTTTTGCATATCTGCTTAAATTAGTTCTTTCTAATTTAAATGAGCAATCAAAGATTTTTTTCTGTAGGATCCTTTCCTTGAAAAAAAAGAAGAAGCTCTCGTGTAAATGTTACCTGACATGTCTTCGTTTATACTATAGGAAAGTTAAAAATGAGCCAAATGTATATTTTATTCGTCTGTATTAATAAGTATTTTCTAGTTTTCTGTAGTTTACTCTTCTGATATGCTTGAATCATCAGGAATCCATTTAATATAAATTCCTACTAATCCATCTTGAGTGAATTTGATTGCATTGCCTAATAAATTCATTATTACTTACTAAATCTTTACTGAATCTATTATTAGTCATTTAGGAACTAAAGAGTCTACTTTCGTTTCTATTACAATACTGTTTTCTAAGACTTTCGATAACTTGGATTAAACAACAGTTCAAAGGATTTTTCTGATTTAAGTTGGATTTGTTGTTATAGTGAACTAGCCTGCTGCTATTTTTTCAGTGTCTAGTACGTTATTTACTTAGTTTATCAGAATCTCTCCACTACAAGAAATCATTTCTATCAGCTAGCTATGGTTTTATTACATCTACTTTGAGGATTTTAGTACTTCAATGCTTCCTAAAATAGAGTTCAAAGGATTTCTAAGTTCATGGTTCATAGCAGCCATATATGCATTTTTAGTTTTTTAAGAGTTTTCTTAGGATTCAAGTTTAGCTTTAAGCTAGTCAATAATTTGCTGATTTTTCAAGTCAGTTAAATGAGAAATAGCAATTACTAGTACTTAGAATAGAAAAATAGCCGAATATATAAGAAGCTTTTTTCTTAGTAGTTACTCTTTTAATCCACCTTCAGTTTATTATCTATCTCAGTGAAAAAAGATAGATCCACAAATATAACTGAAAACAATAATTATGAAGTACTAAACAATAGTAGCTTTGCTATTTTACTTCTTCTAAGCGATAACTGGAATTATTAATCAAAAGCTTATAACTAAGCTTAATTCAGGTAAATCCATTGATAACCCAAGGCACAGTATATAGAAGCCACCTCATAATAGAGCTTTGCTTGCTTCTATATTTCTTGTTTTAACTAAGACATTCGGACTTACAAAAAGCAATGCAATTCATAGAAAGAGCAAAGAAAGCTAAAAATAGGAAAACGTGAAAGAGTTCAAGAACTAAGATAGTAGCATGATAATGGTTATAAAAACTGCTCCTCGTATAGAAAGTTTTAAAAATATCATGCATTTCTCTAATAGCTCTTCTTGAACTTCTAGATCTCTTTCCTTAATCTTTTATTTCCAAAAGTTTAAGAATTTCTCTATAACGTATTGAAATTATTCTTCGACCATAAGCATATTTAATTATAAGTTTTAAGATTGAATTGCTTTAATAGCTTTAATTATTTATTTAACTAAGTTTTTAGAAAATTACCTTAAAGACTTTTAGTTAAAATTATACCCTCATTATATTTTAACTTTTTATCAAAATCAATCAAATCTATGAAAAATATACTCTTATTTCTGTGCTAGTTAAATGGCCTAAAATTCTTGCTGATCTATTTTAAATTTAATTATGCTATCTACTAATTAATAGCCTTTATCTAAATATACAGTTTAAAATTTCTATTTTAAATTGTATTTTTAAGATTCAGAAGTGAGATAAATTTAAATCTCATGATATAAAGATTGGAAAATAGGAAATTGATGTAGGAATAAGAAAATAAGTAGTGATTTAATAGGCTTATTGATATAATATCATTCTACTCTATTATTTAATTAATTAATTATAGTCTTTTTCTAGCATCTATTATAATCTCTAAAATAATTTATTTTATTAAATTTTTGTTTATTACTCTTTTAAGGTTTAGCAGAAAAAATAATTATAGAGTTATTTAATTACTAGAAGATTGTGTATGAAATTGATATAATGCAATAGCTTTAATTAATTATAGTGTTAAAGATAATAAGCATTTTAAAGCAATGAAAGAATAGGTAGTTTACAAATTATAAAGAAATTATATTCATAAATGGTCTAAAAATAGGTAAAGCTTTAATAAATAAGGGAATTATATATCTAACTTAGTTTATAATAATTTATTATATTTAAGCCTTTTAATTAGTTATATCCTTTATAAATAAATTGGAATTATCACTTTCTGTAGTGGAAGGATTATTATAGATAATTATAACTTTTAAATTAAGCTAAATAAATATTTAATAGCTGCATTTTATACTCCTCAATTATAGCTTTTTACATTTTTAAGTTAAAATTCTTATTTTTAGTAATAAAAAGAATAAAAAGGATAAAAATACCTTTTAGATAAACTTTAAGTGATTTAAAAATATAATGCCAAATTAATAAAAAGTATATCAGTTAAATTTTTAATACTTTATAGTTATTTTAAATAAGCATTTTAGCAAATATTATAAACTATTAAATTACTATGTATATTTTAAACTTTCTTTTAATTATTTATTTTATCTATATGATTATTAAAGATTATTAATAAACTTAGATATTAATTCTTTTAATATTTATCACATTCAGTTATATCAAATTATTAGCTCTAATATTATAAAGGATTATATAAGCTACTAAATCTAATAATTATTTTTATTTATTTGCTTAAAATATTCAGAATTAAAAGCAATAAGTTAAATTATGACTAATTTATTTCGTTTATTCAGATAAAAATGATGCATATATTTATTTTTTATGTATCTATAAACTGAATAATGATTTGATTTTTTAATCTTAGCTATTATATTGTGAATTATGAAGTTAGCTATATAATGAAATGCTAGTTTTAGCATAGCTATTATTTAAAATAAGTCTAATGTTTCTTTATTTTATGTATTTAGCATCTCTTCTTTAATCTAAATGAATGTGACTATTATTATTTAAATTCCTTATTTTAGAATTAATTCACAAGAACTTTTAGTTTCTTAGTCTCTTCTTATTATTGCTAAATATATGCTAAGCTAAAGAATATAGTAGCTGCTATAAATAAATATAATAATAGTCTGATTCTAGTTTTCATTTATTAAACCTTTATATAAATAAATAAATTTGATTATAGAGCGCGTAGCACCTCGTTGGTGTGCAGCTCTTTAATAAATGTTTCAATACATGTCTATTTCTTCAAGTAAGCCTTCAGGTAATAAAAATTCTTCTCTTATTAGTTCCATATCTTCATCATTTTCTTCTTCATTATCTCTTGTTCTTCTGTCTTTTATCTATCTACGTTTTATTGATTCTTTGTTACAAGCGTCCATTATTTTTTTTTACATACTTTGCTAATTTTCGTTTCTAATTCTTTTCTTCTTAATCAAGCTTTTATAAACTCATAAAAATTATCCTTTTCCTGCTCTATAATCTTTTCCTATTTCTTTTTTCATTCAATTTTCTTTTCTAAGTATCCTTTTTTTCTTTTTTCTAATATTTTTTTGATATAATCTTTTATTATCAAGTCAGTTTTAACTTTTTTTTACTCTTCTTAGGTTCTAATGAATTTTTCGAATTTTGCCGTACCTCATATTATATCAAATAGTTCCATTCCTTGTCTTTCTACTCCTATTGTTCTTAACTTTCTAATACATATTTATCTACTTTCTTTGTATTCTGAGCATTTTTCTATGATATACCTTTCATTTTCTCTTGCATCATTACAGAAAGGACATTTGCTTGTCGCAACTAGGTGTCTTTCTTTTAAACAATCCTGGCTCCCATTACATCTCGTTCTTATTCTAAATATGTAGCATATTTCTTCTTTTCTATTTTTATTGTATCTCAGGTAGTTGGATGGTCCTACTAAATATTCATCAAATCATGTTTTTCTATACTGTAGAGTTGTTATCATTTACTCCATTCTTTCTCTATCTTCTATGTATACTCTATGTTCTCAAATTGCACGATTAATGTTTTTCTTCCCTTTTTTATTATTATTACCATCATCTATAAATATATTTTTGTCTTCAATTTTTAATTCTAATTTTATTTTCGTGCAGTATTGTTCAAAAATAAAGTTCTCTTCTTTACTTATTTCGAACATTAATCCATCTACTTTTTTTCCTTAGTTACCTATTAGTCTGCCTCTTAATCTCAGCGTTTTCTGCCATAAGTAATGTTTAAATTTCATAAACTGTAACTCGTATTCTAGCATCTCATTTTACACTTAGAAAAGGGCATCTATGATTGCTCGTAAAGATCTTCTCTATATTATTTCTAATTGTTCCATCACTTATTTTCCTACAAATTATTCACAATAAGGGATAACTTCTGTCCTATAGCTGAATACTGAGCTTACGAACGTTTTTATCATTATTCCTGCGTTATATGGTGTTAATCCCTTATTCATTGCTATTTTACCCAGTATTCATGTTTACATCTTTTATGCTGCTTCTAGTCTGTTCTCCATGTGTTTTTCAAAGCTGATGGTCTCTTCTATTATATGCCCTAGGTACTAAAAAGGACGTTACTCTTTCGATTCTTAAGTTTCCCACCTCAATAGTATTGCCTATATTTTCTCAGTTTCTATTTTCTGCTGCTTTTCATATCATTCATTTTGTTTTATCTGCAATTTCCAGTTTGTATTTTTCTGCCCATGAGATTAAATTTTTGATTACTTCCTCTAATTATTCTCATTCACTTATTAAGGCTAGGTCATCTGCATATGCAAAACATCCTGCATATATTTCTTGTGTTCATCCCTCTTAGTTTTTAAAGTCTATCGTAATTCCTGCTTTTAATCTTCCAAGCTATGGAGAAGTCTTGCTATTATTAAGTTAAATAGTCTTGGCGACGTTATGCTTCCCTGTTTTAGTCCTTTATTTGTCGCGAATGATTTTGCTATTTATTCGTTGATTTTAAGTTTAATTTCTTCTTCACAGTAGAAGTTTGGTAGGAGTTTAATTATCTATTCCGGTACTTTTAGATCGTTTAGGATTTATCATATATCTTTTCTTTGCACCGAGTTGTACGCTTTTTTAATATCAACAAATATTATGAGAACATCTTTTTTGTTCCGTATTGATCATTCCTATACTGTTCTTAGGCTGAAAATTTATAGTGAGCATGATTTTCCTTTTTTAAAGCCATATTAATATTCGCTTTCATCATTATGCAGATATCCTTATAGTTGCTAGAAAATTCATGCATCTACTATTTTTAAAGCATGATTCAGTAAAGAGATTGGTCTATAATTCATCGGGTTCATCTGTCCTCCTTTTTTGTATATTAATATTATGTATTATTATTTCATCTCTTAAGGTATTACTCCCTCTTAAATCATCTTAACTATCATTTTACATGTTACTTCTGTTAGTTTTTTCCCGCCTGCTAATATTGTGCCTACTTGTATTTCATCAGGTCCTGCTGCTTTTCATTTCGCCAATTAGTTGATGATTTCTCAAATTTCATATTCGTTTACCACTATTTATCTCTTGTTTAAGAATTTAGTTGGAGCGTATTATCGCCATCTTCATACAGTTTCTACCATTCATCCCTGAAAATACTAACTTCTTCTTTTAATAAGGGTACTCATTAATTATTTTTTCTATTAAGTAAGCTTTTTAGTTTCTTCCACATATCTGTTAGACTTCCTTTATTTACATTGTCCATAAATAGGTTTAGTTAGTTTCTTTTATCTTTTTTTCTTGATTAGATGTATTCTTATCTTACTCTTTGGTATTCTCTTTGTTTCTCAATTTATTGATTTTCATTTATTTGTTCTCTGTTCTTTACCCTTTATTTTAATTGTTTGCTGCATTTTCTAAAGATTTTATTACACTATTTTGTTGTTTCTGAATATTTATATATCTTAGAGTTTTATGTTTTGAATTTTCCACATACTATTTAAACTCCTTCTTATATCTTTTTCTTTCATCATTTATAAGTCTATGTGCTGTTTAGGTTATCAATTTCTTCTTCTTAGAGATTTTCTTGTATAAATCTTTCAAATTTTTCTTATATCTCTTTTTTCTTTAATAGTAGGTAGTTTATTTTTGCTATCTTTTATGGCTTTCTTACTTCTTTACCCATCTTTACCTATATAATACCAGGCCTATGGTCACCTATTACGTATGAGTAATAAAAATCACTCTTTAACACCTTTTCTCTCATTCTCTCTTCGATTAAAAAGTAATCTATTTTATACTCATTGTTTTAGTGAATAAAGGTACCTATTTCAGTTGGGTCTAGGCATATTAAATTATTCTGTTCCATAAACTGTGTCATTCTCTTTCCTGCTGAGTTTGTTTTCTTTGGCAGTCATTTTTCTATGTGCGCATTTCAATCTCCTATTATCATTATATTAAGTCCTTTTTCTATTGCTTATAGTTTAAATTCATTCACTAAATTATAGAAAGGCTCATACTTTTCGTTGTTATTTGCAACAGGAGCGTAGACATTTATTACTGCTAATTATTTCATTATTTCTATTGCCATTACTCTCGCTCCTCCAAAGAGCGTCATTTGGTTTACTTCATTCTATATCTCTCTGATCTCCTTACATATATCGTTTCTAATATAGAATGCTACTCCTTTTCCTTTTTTTGATCCCACATTTATTAAGTTTTTATATCCTGCTATATTACACATATCTTTTTAGTCTTCAATCTAAATTTCTTATATTGCCATTATGTGGATACTTTTTTGAGTCATTAATTTGGCTAGTGCCTCTTTTGCACTTCTTACTCCCCTAACATTTGCTGTCCCTATTTTTATGACTTATTCTTAATCTTTTTTTACACTCATTCCCTCTACTTCCTCTTCACCTTATTCTTCTTTTTATTCATCTTCCTTCTCCACCTTTTCTTCTTCTTATCTATCATTCTATGCTTCCATATTGTTTTCTTTATTAGTTCTTTCCCCTTTTTTGTCTTTTTCATCTTATTATCTACCTTTTCCTTCTTCTTATCTATTCTAATCTTCTTCTTTTTCCTATTTCCTATTAGTTGAAGTCGGATAATTGTTCATTTTTGTTTATCGGTTTCTTAGCATAGTACATTCTCATTGAAGTTTGCTTCAATTTACTTCTTTCTTCTCACTTTTATCTTGCATCTTATTCTTTTTCTTCTTGAGTTTGTTCTATTTCTTTTTGCTTTTTTCCTTTATTTACGTTTTTCCTGACATACTCCATTATACTATTTTGTTTATTTCTTATTTCTTTTGTTAGGGTTTAGCGTTTTTACCATCACCTATCCTATCCTTTTCTCTAATTTGATTTATGGTATATCTTATTATTTAGTTGATTGTTTTCTATTTTATTTAATTATTTGAACATTTCTCTATCCCTCTGTCTTACATATGTCCAATTCCATTTTGATGAAAAATAATTTTTATTTATTCTTTTAGCATAAAAAACTTTTTATTATTTAATTGTTTAGTTGTTTTAATTATTTTTCTATTCTCCTCATTTTATTTCCTTCTCTTCTTCCCTTGATTCCTCTATAATCATTTATTCTTCTTCTCCAACTATCCTCTTATTTGCTTCAAAATCTGGTTTGTTTATTGTTAAAATAACTTCTCCTTCAAGCATCTCTAATTCTCTTGTATGTAGCTTTTTCCTTTTTGCTGCTTCTACCCTTCTGCATTGCTGGTCTGTGTGCCCTTTCACTTTACATAGGCAGCAGATAAAATTTACTGGGTGTTATATTCTCATTTTGTTTCCATTCAAATCTAATACTTCTGGTATCCTCTTTGCTTCGTCTACATCCTTTAAATCTAGGTAGACTACACTGCTCCCTGTTAGCATTGTTGTGTTTGGATATGTATGCTATATCTCTCCTCTTGATTTTCCATATTATCTTATTATTTCCATTACTTCCTTCATATTTGAGTATTCGTTAATTATGAAGTAAATTGGATAGTTATGAATGTCAAAATATTCCAATTAGTCTCTAGCTTAGATAGGAATTCTAACTCCTTTGAACGTTCATTCCCTGAATTAAGTGAAATGTTAGTATCTTTCTTCATTGTTAAATACCACGTATACAATTCCGTTTTATTTCACTATGAACTTCGCCACTGCTTGTCCGTAATCCTTCCATATTTGATTTCTAAACACTTGTATAACTTCTTAGTCTTTGGCCTTTTTCTCTACTAAATCAGTGTTCTCCAAGTAATGGTTAAAGTAAATTGCGGCCACCATTTCTGATAAATAATCATAGGCATTTTAGTAGACCCTTTACATTTATTCTTCAGGGACGTTGGCTGAAATGAGTTGTTCATTATTTTGTTAAATTATTACTTAGGTTGTTTACTTTTTTTGCCACATTCCTTTCTTATTTTGTGCTCCTCCTTTTAGTACAGTTCGACCAATCATGGGTATATTGCTATTTTTTTTCTATTATTCGTTCTATTATTTCGCGTTCATTCGGTCAGTTAGTTTGGTCCTGCGTAGTCTGAGGTCTTGCATTATTAGTCTGGTTTCCATGCATAATAAAGAAGGTTGGAATAATTAAAGCAAAGACGTGGTAAAAGAAAGTGCTTCAGGTTTTCTCTCCTACTCTGAGGAGGTGGTATAAAAACCCTTCTTGAAGCTAACTATTTTTTAATATATATAATAATCAACCTTTTTATATTTTAATGATTTATTACAAATATTTTTTAAAATAACCTATCTAATTTCATTGAAAATTAAAAATTTTTGAATGAAATATAATAATAAAAAATATTTCGGAATTTTCCTATTATTAAAATTAATTTTTAATTCAAAGAACGTAATTATTATTTTATAATAATAATAATTAAATTAAAGTTTAAAAATCTTGCAATTTCTGGGATCTCGACCAGTTTCTAGCTGCCATTTTTTTAACGTGGATGGATACCACGACCAAGTTTTTTACGTGGGAGGTAACCACTAAAAATCTTTCGAGTTTCCAGAAAATAGTTTTCTTTTGTAGATTCCGGTTTCAGTAATTCATAGTCTATTAAAAATCTTTCACGTTCTTATTCGTTCTTTTATTTATATTTATTTCCAGCCAACACAATGTTTTAGCAAATGATGATTTGACTTGCAAAACCAACATTGTTTGGTTTATCTTATCTAATTTTTTTTCATAAATACTTTTTTTTCTAGTTAATCAATTCTTTTCATTAAATTAAAATCGATCTTTTCATTGTTCTGTTTTTTTTGAGAATTTGCTTAAGTACAATCTTTTTCTATAATCATTCTTGGTTTTGTTTAAGATTCGTTTAAGACTGCTAGCATAATTGCCATTCCGTGACTAAATTGTTCTAGATTAACTAACATAGCAATTCATTATTTTGATCTTCTATAAAATTTATTAATTCTCTTATTTTTTCTCCTTGATTATAAATTGTTTCTTGATACCCTTAGATTGTCTTTTTCATTTAATCGAGCTATAGAAAGAGTTCTGATTTCTTTTTAGGCTCATCTGGATTCTTTTGAATTGTTCCGATCATAATTTTTCCTTCTAATGAGGAACTTGATTTCTCTTCTAGTTGTTGTTGTTTCATTAATTGCTTCATTGCCTTCCTTTTAGCGTTTCATATTTATTTTTTGGAAAGATGAATAGATTTTCCATCTAAGTATTATTTTATAGTTCTTTGATGTATAGTCATTGCTAAATAGTTTTCTATTTTTTTTCTAACTTAGACACCTTAATGCCATACCTAAAAGTTACATTTGTTTCCATATTCTAATATGATTCTTCTTTGTCCTATTTTAAATAACAATCCTGCCTTTTAATTTTTCTTTCACTCTACTCTGATTTAATTTCTTTAATAGACTCTTTTTATCTTCTTGTTTATTTTTCATTTATAATTTTACCTTGCTTAAAGTGATCCAGTCGAACGTTAAATTATTAGACTTATTTAAACTTTAAAAAACTTAAGATAGCATACTTTTTAAATAATAGTAGTTAGGTTTATCTTCGAATCTTAAGCTTTTGCAATAGTTCATATAAATACAAAATTTTATTGGTAAGTTTTAACATAAAATTTCTATAGGAGTTTATATTTTTTTCATTGCCATTTTTTCATTTTTGTACTTCCTATTCACTGCTTAAAGATTTTATCATGGTAAACTTCCTTAAAGAAATTAAATTAAAATAAATCTTAAGCTTTCTAAGTCATCTCGTCTTGATTGTTCAAATCCAAGATGTGCATTGACTGAGACAAAACTTACAGTTCTTACAAAGCCTTATCATCTCTAAAAGGAATATGTTTTTGTGAAGTATTTTATCGATATTTCTTAAAATCCGAAATTAATTGCATAAATTGTGTTCGAATTTTTTCCTAATCTAACTACAAAAATGCTAGGTTTTATATCTCTATGAATGAAACTTTTAGTATGTATATATTCTATCCTTGAAATCATCTATCCTGCACATACTAGTGCAGTTTTAAGACTATATTTTCTATTACAGAAATTTAAGAAATTTTTCAAAGAAGATCCAAGTAACTCCATGACCATAACATTGTATTCTACAAGTCATTAAGAGCTTTATTTTATGTAGAGTCTTGGATATAATCAGTTAAATTGACCGAAAGATGTATAAGTTTCCGAAGAATGCAAAGAATTTCTTTAAGCTGTTTTGCGACCATCTCCAAAATATCGTCCTACCTATGAATAATTTATTAACTTAAGATACTTAAGAAACGCACCTTAGAGCATCGAAGATTTAGATTAAAATCCAGAATTTTCATAAGCAACCTAAAGCTAAATTATGCTATAAAGATAAACTATGCTTCAAGAAATTGAGTAAAAAAAGTAATGAATTACGAGAATAATGGATATTGATAATTAAAATTAAATTTTAGAGTAAAACCTTTAAATCAACCAGCTAATGGAGTAAAGTCAACAAAGCATGCAATCCAAAGAAAGTTAGATAGAGTAAACAGAATATTAATTTAATTAATTCTAATTATAACCTTAGATCAATTTTGAAGCTAAAATGTCACTTTATCTGGAAATTCAAAAAGAAATTATCAAAATTGAGTAATCATGCAAGTAGATAGCTCAACAAGACCTAAGAGATACTTTGAATTGAATAAAATTAAACAAAATGTTAATAAATTAAAAAATTAGCAAACTAAATTTTATAGAGTAGTAATAGAATTAAAATATGAATTAAAGCCAACTATCCTTTGAAAAAAGTGTTTCATATATACAAAGCAAGTTTGATATAGAGATAAGTGAATATGCAATTTAGGGAGCTAAATTTTTACAGTAGGATAACAAAATTTAGTTATAAGAACTAATGATATAACTTTTTAACTTTTACTAGACAATTTATTTCTCTTTGATGATCTAAATATAAAAATTTGATTCTAAATAATCTTCTAAATATATTTAAAATGATTCTTAACGATAAAAATAGTTCTATTTATCTGAGCATCTCAATAATTTTATGGATATTTTTCTTTAATTCTTAAAAATGTAAATTTTAGAATAAATTGGCTTATTAAAAAGCTTAAACAATTATAAATTTGGTTCTTCTTTTAATTTGAATACTTTATCTTTTTTTTAATTACTATGAAAAGTTTAAATAATTAGACTTGATTTTATTATAATTATGAATAGTTTATTTATCAGATAATTAAACTATAATAGCATTAAATTAAATAAAGCTATGTCTAATTATAAAATAAATATTGCTTTATATAATTAAATCTCAACTTTCTAATTAAAACAGAGTCTTTAATTGTATTATGAATAAGAGCTAATTTATCTCAATAATTTTATGGATTATTGAGTTATTAATAAAGCATATCTTAATAATTATTAGATAGCTTATTTACTCTATAATTTTATATCCTTTTCTATGATTTTAATGATTTAAATTAGCAATTTTATATTTTAATATTTTAGATAATTGTCTTTATAGTTTAAGAATCACTATTATTCATAATTTTTCCCTTTAATACATCATGACTTTACATAAATAACTCTTAAAAAATTAAGTCAAAAGCCTTACCTCAAAGTAATCTCTATCATTTTGATTTCCTAGTAGTTTATCTTAATTTTCTTTTTAATATAAAACTTGCAAGCTAAAATAAAAGAGATAAACTTTTTCCATGCTAACTTATTTATGAGATATTTCTATCTTAGTCTAGTGATATTACTATATAAAATTAGGATCTTAATATATTGCTAATTTAACTAAGAAACTTAGCCTTCCTTTTTTAATTGGTTTTTTAAAGATATAATCCAAATAGTTAGGTTAAAGGCTAAATTAATTAAAATTTTTTAATCTCTTTTCTTAATAATTAAATGATAAACTCTATCATTATAGATATTTAAGTCAAATAATCTGTTTTAGCTTTTTTAGTGATATTCTTAAAATCTTATTATCTGTTTATCAATTGTTATATAAAGAAAATATTGACTAAATCCTTTGATATAACTTATCATATTTATAGTTGCTAAATACAAAGAAAATTAATTTCCTTACAGTTTTTTTAATTTAATCTGAATTTTAAATATAGAGCATTTCCTTTAAAAATAGTATAATAGACATAGTTATATCATTATATAGCATCTCTTTCTTATATAAATTTTACAACCTAATTAAATTTTACAATCATACAGCTATTTAATATTTCAATTCTGTCATTTTAATAAGCAATGAATTATATTATTCTAACAGGTAATATTTAAGCAATAATTATCTCAACCTACAATTTTAATATAAAGTAGCAGCATAGAATTTTCTAAAGTTATATTTAGATATATTTTCATAATACTAAATAATTCTTTAGATAGTGATAACTAGCAAATTATATTATTAGAAGATATCATTCTTAAGAAATAATTAGCTTATAATTATTTTATTTAGATTATACTTTATTCATCTGTCTTCATTTATACTATATTTTTATTTTAGTTCTTATAAAACTAAAATCAACTTACTATCTCTCTTTTAATAAAGATTTAATATATTATAATTATTTAACTACCATCTGGTATATTAACAATAATTGAGGTAAATCTAAAGACATTATAAATATATAATATTATGACTGTGTTGATATAATTGAAGAAGAAGTCCTTATTCAAAAGCTAATTATTAAATCAATAAGCATACCAATATAGAGAATAAATAGCAGACTAATAGTGCAAAAAGTTAGAACAAATGAAATAAAAAATATTTATAATATAAGAGTGACTCTCTATTACTAGAGTCTACTATTATTTAAAATTTAAAGTGCGAAGAATTGTTTATTGCTATATGATAAATCTTAGAGTGAATGTAATTTAATTGTATATATTAGAAATTTAAGATAAATATTAAGTTAAAGATGCTTAGATTAGCGTAAAATACTTTGAAAATATTTTATTAAAATGATTAGATAAAATTATCTTTCAATTATAATTTACTAGATTAATTATTTGAATTAAAATAAGTATGAATAACTATTAATTATTAGCCTTTATTTTAAAGTTAGTTTCATTAATATATGATAATTGTGAGAATTATTATCTTAGATTGAAATATAAACCTTATGCTATTTAATGGTTATTCTAATAAAATAGTAATAAATTATTAATGACTTATTTAAATGGCTATATCGTAGTTTTTAAGAAAAAGGATATTATTAAATTATGTTATTAATTATATATCCTCATCAAATATAACTATGAATTAACTGAAATACTTTAATGTGACAGTAATATCTTAATATCCTTTTATTTTCTTAATTATATAAGTAAATAGCCTAGTAAGAGTATGTTTATTCTTAAATCTGTATTAAATTTTATTTCTACATTTTATAATATATTTTATCTTTTAAACTATAATGAAAGACAACTTAGATAATTATTAAACTCTTTAATATTAATCAATTCAATTTTAAGAAACCTTAATAAAATAAAAAATTTATACTATAAGAGTAAGAATCTCATTATTAAGTACTTACCTGGTTGGACTGAAAGGTGATCAAGAAGGCCTTTCGGTTAGAGACGAGCAGGCCAGTACACTTAGGCGACTGTAAATCTCTAGGGCTTCCAGTTAGGAACGCTCACAACTAAATTTTTCTCAGTGAGGAAGCGCAAGTCGTTGTCCTCGTAAATAAAACAGAAATTTTTAAAGTTAGTAAAAATGAAATAAATAATAAAAATATTTCTTTAAGCATAATATAGGAATATATTACTTTAAATCTTAATCAATTATCTATTTAAATGTACTTTTTCCTTTTTCTTATAGATTTATCAATTTATTTAAATCTTTCAAACATTTCCTCATAAAAATAAGTTTTATAATTTAAAAAGATAAGGAAATAAAAATAAAAAATGAGGCAAATATAAGGGAAGAATTATTGGAAATATTAATTAATAATTGTAACTTATTATCTATATCTAGTCAGATATTTTATTATTTTAATTACTAATTAACTAGTAAAGAAATTATATAAATTAAAGCAATTATAGAGATAAAGGAGCATATAATGACAATCAAATATATATTTTAAAATAAGAACCTAAAAATATAATTAAATTATTATAGATATGTTTAACTTTTGTTTTAATATAGAAATCTCATTTTTGCTTTAAATTTAGACAATCTTATGTTAATTGTTTTATAATAAACATTTATTAAGAAATAATCATTTATAAATTGATTATTCTTAAAATTATATCCTATAAAACAATTATATTACATAGCTAAATAATTTATAGGGATATAAAACTTTTATAAGGATTTGGATCTTTTATACTATAGGCTTTGCTATTAAAGATAATCAAAACAAATTAATGAAATGAATCTTTAAAATTTCAAGCTATAGTATACTTTTAGGAATTATATAAAAGAAAAAATTTATATTTATCTCTCTATAAATCTATATAAAGAAATAACTTAAGCTATAAAATTTTTAAATTATAAGAGTATGATAATAAAAACTTTTGTTATCTAAAAATCAACTATTATATATCTTCTCTCCACTTTCTATAAAAATTATTTTAGCTATTAGTGAGCTAAAATATATAAATTTGTATTTTATACATCAGATTGATATATTAAACTTATTAAAATATAATTCTTAATTAAAATAAAGTATTGCCAATTTATTTAATCATCTTAAGTTTATTCTCAAATAGTTAGAAAGAATTAAATTTAATATCTTTTATTTAATTGAAAATATATTGCTTTAAAATAGTCTTCTAATTTTAATTTATGCACTATTAAATCTTTATATTAGTTTTAATTTTAATAATTAGTTAATAAGAATAACTTTATCTTACACTTTAATTTTTATAGCAATAATTAATAAAAAAATACTGAAGCTACTTTATTATTTCTTTTGGAATTATTAAAATACTAAAGAATATTAATAGAGTGATCTGTAGGTATAGAAGTTATTAGATCTCAACGATATTTGTTTATTTGTTGATTAACTTTTATTATTTATCTTAGATATGTAATTTTAATTATGATAAATATATTTTTCTCATTTACATTATATAATTAATTTCACTATAATAAGAAATCTAGCTTTTAGATAATTATTTTTCATTCTTAATTCATCCTATTTATAATTAATCTGAGGATATTTATTTTACACCAATTTAAACTTGATAATAAAGTTGCTATGCATATATCATATATCATATATCTAAAAGCTGTTTTATTTATAAAATATTAGCAGAAATAATTATAAATTGAATGATTCAAAAACGACAATATTTTCTTCAAGGAAAGAGTGTATTAATAAATTATAAAGATAGAAATTAATTAAATTGAGGCTATTTTGATAAAAGAGTAGTGTATCTATTCAAATAATGAGGATTTATTTTAATTATATTAGATACATTTTTTAATGAGAGATTAAGTAATTAATTGATAATTACCCTTCGTTAAGTTTATTATATAATAATGGTTTTGTAAATTTTAAATTTCTTTCTCTTTTTATTTTAAATTTAAATCAGTAGATTGTAAAAGGGTCTTTATCACACTATTTCCTAATATCTTCAGTAATAAATAGTTGTCAGTATTTCATTAAAAAATTGTAGTGAAAAGATTGAAAGGAACATTTAGAATATTAAAGAATTAATTTCTAATAAATTAGCCAAATTTCTTTAATTTTAAGACCATCAATTTAGAATAAGCTAAAATATCTTAATTATCATTAAATAAATTTCTAGTATATCTTCCTAAGTTTATCTTCTCAATTGTAAAAGTTATAATATATAAGCTTTTTAATTTTTCCCTCTTCAAATTTATATAAAAATGCCTTAACTAAATAATTAAAAAATGTTAAAGCTACTATTAATAACTATTTAGAGTAACTATTAATTAAGTTTTATAAAGCTTTAGCTAATATATTTAATTAGTTTTTTATTATCTCTAGATTATAATCAAAGCTCTTATTCAACTGTGTAATTTTAATTTAATTTTAATTAATAATTATTTAAGTTAATAACCTAATACAAGTATCATTAAAGCGATTTTAATAAGAATATTTAATTTTTTATTAGATAAGCATTCTTATTAAGGCTATTAGTTACTAAGTAAAATAAATAAGTATCTTTTATATTTTTTAGGTTTTAAATGAGTTTGATTAATTAAGATAGCCTTTCAGAAAATAACTTCCTAAAGTTAATTAAGCATGGTCTTTCTAATTTTTAGTAGTCTTAAATAATTAAATATCAGATATAAAAATTTAAAAGTTCAAGCAAATGCTAAAGCTATTACTTTAATGAAAGATTTAATTCCATCTGCTGACATTAAACAAAAGCCTTGAAAGACTCTAAAATATAAAAGAAATGTTTAAGTTAAATCTTATATAAAGTATCTAAAATTATTTTCATCATAGTTGATGCTTTTATTATATTTCTTTTAATATACTTCTATACAAAAATTATATTATACTATATATCTGGT
>CAMPDV010003016.1:0-63297 GCA_946699065.1 Loxodes magnus | reverse complement strand
CATTTTGGATATTCTAACTTATATTTTAGTGCTTGCTACGCAAACTTATCATTAGATATTCTTTTATTACTTTACTTCTTCACTTTTCAATATACTTATTACTTCTCAAAGCATACTCCTTAAAACTGAAATTCTATCTTCTTTTCTTACTTTACTTCTTCACTTTTCATAGGCTAACTTTCATCTACAAGCATATCTTGACAAACTGAATACAGATTCGTAATTATTATATTATTACTAACATTTTGGATATTCTAACTTATATTTTAGTGCTTGCTACGCAAACTTATCATTAGATATTCTTTTATTACTTTACTTCTTCACTTTTCAATATACTTATTACTTCTCAAAGCATACTCCTTAAAACTGAAATTCTATCTTCTTTTCTTACTTTACTTCTTCACTTTTCATAGGCTAACTTTCATCTACAAGCATATCTTGACAAACTGAATACAGATTCGTAATTATTATATTATTACTAACATTTTGGATATTCTAACTTATATTTTAGTGCTTGCTACGCAAACTTATCATTAGATATTCTTTTATTACTTTACTTCTTCACTTTTCAATATACTTATTACTTCTCAAAGCATACTCCTTAAAACTGAAATTCTATCTTCTTTTCTTACTTTACTTCTTCACTTTTCATAGGCTAACTTTCATCTACAAGCATATCTTGACAAACTGAATACAGATTCGTAATTATTATATTATTACTAACATTTTGGATATTCTAACTTATATTTTAGTGCTTGCTACGCAAACTTATCATTAGATATTCTTTTATTACTTTACTTCTTCACTTTTCATAGGCTAACTTTCATCTACAAGCATATCTTGACAAACTGAATACAGATTCGTAATTATTATATTATTACTAACATTTTGGATATTCTAACTTATATTTTAGTGCTTGCTACGCAAACTTATCATTAGATATTCTTTTATTACTTTACTTCTTCACTTTTCAATATACTTATTACTTCTCAAAGCATACTCCTTAAAACTGAAATTCTATCTTCTTTTCTTACTTTGCTTCTTCACTTTTCTAAATACTTATTACTTCTCAAAGCATACTCCTTAAAACTGAAATTCTATCTTCTTTTCTTACTTTACTTCTTCACTTTTCATAGACTAACTTTCATCTACAAGCATATCTTGACAAACCGAATACAGATTCGTAATTATTATATTATTACTAACATTTTGGATATTCTAACTTATATTTTAGTGCTTGCTACGCAAACTTATCATTAGATATTCTTTTCATACTTTACTTCTTCACTTTTCTAAATACTTATTACTTCTCAAAGCATACTCCTTAAAACTGAAATTCTATCTTCTTTTCTTACTTTACTTCTTCACTTTTCATAGACTAACTTTCATCTACAAGCATATCTTGACAAACTGAATACAGATTCGTAATTATTATATTATTACTAACATTTTGGATATTCTAACTTATATTTTAGTGCTTGCTACGCAAACTTATCATTAGATATTCTTTTATTACTTTACTTCTTCACTTTTCAATATACTTATTACTTCTCAAAGCATACTCCTTAAAACTGAAATTCTATCTTCTTTTCTTACTTTACTTCTTCACTTTTCATAGGCTAACTTTCATCTACAAGCATATCTTGACAAACTGAATACAGATTCGTAATTATTATATTATTACTAACATTTTGGATATTCTAACTTATATTTTAGTGCTTGCTACGCAAACTTATCATTAGATATTCTTTTATTACTTTGCTTCTTCACTTTTCTAAATACTTATTACTTCTCAAAGCATACTCCTTAAAACTGAAATTCTATCTTCTTTTCTTACTTTACTTCTTCACTTTTCATAGACTAACTTTCATCTACAAGCATATCTTGACAAACCGAATACAGATTCGTAATTATTATATTATTACTAACATTTTGGATATTCTAACTTATATTTTAGTGCTTGCTACGCAAACTTATCATTAGATATTCTTTTATTACTTTACTTCTTCACTTTTCATAGGCTAACTTTCATCTACAAGCATATCTTGACAAACTGAATACAGATTCGTAATTATTATATTATTACTAACATTTTGGATATTCTAACTTATATTTTAGTGCTTGCTACGCAAACTTATCATTAGATATTCTTTTATTACTTTGCTTCTTCACTTTTCTAAATACTTATTACTTCTCAAAGCATACTCCTTAAAACTGAAATTCTATCTTCTTTTCTTACTTTACTTCTTCACTTTTCATAGACTAACTTTCATCTACAAGCATATCTTGACAAACCGAATACAGATTCGTAATTATTATATTATTACTAACATTTTGGATATTCTAACTTATATTTTAGTGCTTGCTACGCAAACTTATCATTAGATATTCTTTTATTACTTTACTTCTTCACTTTTCATAGGCTAACTTTCATCTACAAGCATATCTTGACAAACTGAATACAGATTCGTAATTATTATATTATTACTAACATTTTGGATATTCTAACTTATATTTTAGTGCTTGCTACGCAAACTTATCATTAGATATTCTTTTATTACTTTACTTCTTCACTTTTCATAGGCTAACTTTCATCTACAAGCATATCTTGACAAACTGAATACAGATTCGTAATTATTATATTATTACTAACATTTTGGATATTCTAACTTATATTTTAGTGCTTGCTACGCAAACTTATCATTAGATATTCTTTTATTACTTTACTTCTTCACTTTTCAATATACTTATTACTTCTCAAAGCATACTCCTTAAAACTGAAATTCTATCTTCTTTTCTTACTTTACTTCTTCACTTTTCATAGGCTAACTTTCATCTACAAGCATATCTTGACAAACTGAATACAGATTCGTAATTATTATATTATTACTAACATTTTGGATATTCTAACTTATATTTTAGTGCTTGCTACGCAAACTTATCATTAGATATTCTTTTATTACTTTACTTCTTCACTTTTCAATATACTTATTACTTCTCAAAGCATACTCCTTAAAACTGAAATTCTATCTTCTTTTCTTACTTTGCTTCTTCACTTTTCTAAATACTTATTACTTCTCAAAGCATACTCCTTAAAACTGAAATTCTATCTTCTTTTCTTACTTTACTTCTTCACTTTTCATAGACTAACTTTCATCTACAAGCATATCTTGACAAACCGAATACAGATTCGTAATTATTATATTATTACTAACATTTTGGATATTCTAACTTATATTTTAGTGCTTGCTACGCAAACTTATCATTAGATATTCTTTTCATACTTTACTTCTTCACTTTTCTAAATACTTATTACTTCTCAAAGCATACTCCTTAAAACTGAAATTCTATCTTCTTTTCTTACTTTACTTCTTCACTTTTCATAGACTAACTTTCATCTACAAGCATATCTTGACAAACTGAATACAGATTCGTAATTATTATATTATTACTAACATTTTGGATATTCTAACTTATATTTTAGTGCTTGCTACGCAAACTTATCATTAGATATTCTTTTATTACTTTACTTCTTCACTTTTCAATATACTTATTACTTCTCAAAGCATACTCCTTAAAACTGAAATTCTATCTTCTTTTCTTACTTTACTTCTTCACTTTTCATAGGCTAACTTTCATCTACAAGCATATCTTGACAAACTGAATACAGATTCGTAATTATTATATTATTACTAACATTTTGGATATTCTAACTTATATTTTAGTGCTTGCTACGCAAACTTATCATTAGATATTCTTTTATTACTTTGCTTCTTCACTTTTCTAAATACTTATTACTTCTCAAAGCATACTCCTTAAAACTGAAATTCTATCTTCTTTTCTTACTTTACTTCTTCACTTTTCATAGACTAACTTTCATCTACAAGCATATCTTGACAAACCGAATACAGATTCGTAATTATTATATTATTACTAACATTTTGGATATTCTAACTTATATTTTAGTGCTTGCTACGCAAACTTATCATTAGATATTCTTTTATTACTTTACTTCTTCACTTTTCATAGGCTAACTTTCATCTACAAGCATATCTTGACAAACTGAATACAGATTCGTAATTATTATATTATTACTAACATTTTGGATATTCTAACTTATATTTTAGTGCTTGCTACGCAAACTTATCATTAGATATTCTTTTCATACTTTACTTCTTCACTTTTCTAAATACTTATTACTTCTCAAAGCATACTCCTTAAAACTGAAATTCTATCTTCTTTTCTTACTTTACTTCTTCACTTTTCATAGGCTAACTTTCATCTACAAGCATATCTTGACAAACTGAATACAGATTCGTAATTATTATATTATTACTAACATTTTGGATATTCTAACTTATATTTTAGTGCTTGCTACGCAAACTTATCATTAGATATTCTTTTATACTTTACTTCTTCACTTTTCAATATACTTATTACTTCTCAAAGCATACTCCTTAAAACTGAAATTCTATCTTCTTTTCTTACTTTACTTCTTCACTTTTCATAGGCTAACTTTCATCTACAAGCATATCTTGACAAACTGAATACAGATTCGTAATTATTATATTATTACTAACATTTTGGATATTCTAACTTATATTTTAGTGCTTGCTACGCAAACTTATCATTAGATATTCTTTTATTACTTTGCTTCTTCACTTTTCTAAATACTTATTACTTCTCAAAGCATACTCCTTAAAACTGAAATTCTATCTTCTTTTCTTACTTTACTTCTTCACTTTTCATAGACTAACTTTCATCTACAAGCATATCTTGACAAACCGAATACAGATTCGTAATTATTATATTATTACTAACATTTTGGATATTCTAACTTATATTTTAGTGCTTGCTACGCAAACTTATCATTAGATATTCTTTTATTACTTTACTTCTTCACTTTTCATAGGCTAACTTTCATCTACAAGCATATCTTGACAAACTGAATACAGATTCGTAATTATTATATTATTACTAACATTTTGGATATTCTAACTTATATTTTAGTGCTTGCTACGCAAACTTATCATTAGATATTCTTTTCATACTTTACTTCTTCACTTTTCTAAATACTTATTACTTCTCAAAGCATACTCCTTAAAACTGAAATTCTATCTTCTTTTCTTACTTTACTTCTTCACTTTTCATAGGCTAACTTTCATCTACAAGCATATCTTGACAAACTGAATACAGATTCGTAATTATTATATTATTACTAACATTTTGGATATTCTAACTTATATTTTAGTGCTTGCTACGCAAACTTATCATTAGATATTCTTTTATTACTTTACTTCTTCACTTTTCATAGGCTAACTTTCATCTACAAGCATATCTTGACAAACTGAATACAGATTCGTAATTATTATATTATTACTAACATTTTGGATATTCTAACTTATATTTTAGTGCTTGCTACGCAAACTTATCATTAGATATTCTTTTATTACTTTACTTCTTCACTTTTCAATATACTTATTACTTCTCAAAGCATACTCCTTAAAACTGAAATTCTATCTTCTTTTCTTACTTTACTTCTTCACTTTTCATAGGCTAACTTTCATCTACAAGCATATCTTGACAAACTGAATACAGATTCGTAATTATTATATTATTACTAACATTTTGGATATTCTAACTTATATTTTAGTGCTTGCTACGCAAACTTATCATTAGATATTCTTTTCATACTTTACTTCTTCACTTTTCTAAATACTTATTACTTCTCAAAGCATACTCCTTAAAACTGAAATTCTATCTTCTTTTCTTACTTTACTTCTTCACTTTTCATAGGCTAACTTTCATCTACAAGCATATCTTGACAAACTGAATACAGATTCGTAATTATTATATTATTACTAACATTTTGGATATTCTAACTTATATTTTAGTGCTTGCTACGCAAACTTATCATTAGATATTCTTTTATTACTTTACTTCTTCACTTTTCATAGGCTAACTTTCATCTACAAGCATATCTTGACAAACTGAATACAGATTCGTAATTATTATATTATTACTAACATTTTGGATATTCTAACTTATATTTTAGTGCTTGCTACGCAAACTTATCATTAGATATTCTTTTATTACTTTACTTCTTCACTTTTCAATATACTTATTACTTCTCAAAGCATACTCCTTAAAACTGAAATTCTATCTTCTTTTCTTACTTTACTTCTTCACTTTTCATAGGCTAACTTTCATCTACAAGCATATCTTGACAAACTGAATACAGATTCGTAATTATTATATTATTACTAACATTTTGGATATTCTAACTTATATTTTAGTGCTTGCTACGCAAACTTATCATTAGATATTCTTTTATTACTTTACTTCTTCACTTTTCAATATACTTATTACTTCTCAAAGCATACTCCTTAAAACTGAAATTCTATCTTCTTTTCTTACTTTACTTCTTCACTTTTCATAGGCTAACTTTCATCTACAAGCATATCTTGACAAACTGAATACAGATTCGTAATTATTATATTATTACTAACATTTTGGATATTCTAACTTATATTTTAGTGCTTGCTACGCAAACTTATCATTAGATATTCTTTTATTACTTTACTTCTTCACTTTTCAATATACTTATTACTTCTCAAAGCATACTCCTTAAAACTGAAATTCTATCTTCTTTTCTTACTTTACTTCTTCACTTTTCATAGGCTAACTTTCATCTACAAGCATATCTTGACAAACTGAATACAGATTCGTAATTATTATATTATTACTAACATTTTGGATATTCTAACTTATATTTTAGTGCTTGCTACGCAAACTTATCATTAGATATTCTTTTATTACTTTACTTCTTCACTTTTCAATATACTTATTACTTCTCAAAGCATACTCCTTAAAACTGAAATTCTATCTTCTTTTCTTACTTTACTTCTTCACTTTTCATAGGCTAACTTTCATCTACAAGCATATCTTGACAAACTGAATACAGATTCGTAATTATTATATTATTACTAACATTTTGGATATTCTAACTTATATTTTAGTGCTTGCTACGCAAACTTATCATTAGATATTCTTTTATTACTTTACTTCTTCACTTTTCAATATACTTATTACTTCTCAAAGCATACTCCTTAAAACTGAAATTCTATCTTCTTTTCTTACTTTACTTCTTCACTTTTCATAGGCTAACTTTCATCTACAAGCATATCTTGACAAACTGAATACAGATTCGTAATTATTATATTATTACTAACATTTTGGATATTCTAACTTATATTTTAGTGCTTGCTACGCAAACTTATCATTAGATATTCTTTTTATTACTTTACTTCTTCACTTTTCATAGGCTAACTTTCATCTACAAGCATATCTTGACAAACTGAATACAGATTCGTAATTATTATATTATTACTAACATTTTGGATATTCTAACTTATATTTTAGTGCTTGCTACGCAAACTTATCATTAGATATTCTTTTATTACTTTACTTCTTCACTTTTCAATATACTTATTACTTCTCAAAGCATACTCCTTAAAACTGAAATTCTATCTTCTTTTCTTACTTTACTTCTTCACTTTTCATAGGCTAACTTTCATCTACAAGCATATCTTGACAAACTGAATACAGATTCGTAATTATTATATTATTACTAACATTTTGGATATTCTAACTTATATTTTAGTGCTTGCTACGCAAACTTATCATTAGATATTCTTTTATTACTTTACTTCTTCACTTTTCAATATACTTATTACTTCTCAAAGCATACTCCTTAAAACTGAAATTCTATCTTCTTTTCTTACTTTACTTCTTCACTTTTCATAGGCTAACTTTCATCTACAAGCATATCTTGACAAACTGAATACAGATTCGTAATTATTATATTATTACTAACATTTTGGATATTCTAACTTATATTTTAGTGCTTGCTACGCAAACTTATCATTAGATATTCTTTTATTACTTTACTTCTTCACTTTTCAATATACTTATTACTTCTCAAAGCATACTCCTTAAAACTGAAATTCTATCTTCTTTTCTTACTTTACTTCTTCACTTTTCATAGGCTAACTTTCATCTACAAGCATATCTTGACAAACTGAATACAGATTCGTAATTATTATATTATTACTAACATTTTGGATATTCTAACTTATATTTTAGTGCTTGCTACGCAAACTTATCATTAGATATTCTTTTATTACTTTACTTCTTCACTTTTCAATATACTTATTACTTCTCAAAGCATACTCCTTAAAACTGAAATTCTATCTTCTTTTCTTACTTTACTTCTTCACTTTTCATAGGCTAACTTTCATCTACAAGCATATCTTGACAAACTGAATACAGATTCGTAATTATTATATTATTACTAACATTTTGGATATTCTAACTTATATTTTAGTGCTTGCTACGCAAACTTATCATTAGATATTCTTTTATTACTTTACTTCTTCACTTTTCAATATACTTATTACTTCTCAAAGCATACTCCTTAAAACTGAAATTCTATCTTCTTTTCTTACTTTACTTCTTCACTTTTCATAGGCTAACTTTCATCTACAAGCATATCTTGACAAACTGAATACAGATTCGTAATTATTATATTATTACTAACATTTTGGATATTCTAACTTATATTTTAGTGCTTGCTACGCAAACTTATCATTAGATATTCTTTTATTACTTTACTTCTTCACTTTTCATAGGCTAACTTTCATCTACAAGCATATCTTGACAAACTGAATACAGATTCGTAATTATTATATTATTACTAACATTTTGGATATTCTAACTTATATTTTAGTGCTTGCTACGCAAACTTATCATTAGATATTCTTTTATTACTTTACTTCTTCACTTTTCAATATACTTATTACTTCTCAAAGCATACTCCTTAAAACTGAAATTCTATCTTCTTTTCTTACTTTACTTCTTCACTTTTCATAGGCTAACTTTCATCTACAAGCATATCTTGACAAACTGAATACAGATTCGTAATTATTATATTATTACTAACATTTTGGATATTCTAACTTATATTTTAGTGCTTGCTACGCAAACTTATCATTAGATATTCTTTTATTACTTTACTTCTTCACTTTTCATAGGCTAACTTTCATCTACAAGCATATCTTGACAAACTGAATACAGATTCGTAATTATTATATTATTACTAACATTTTGGATATTCTAACTTATATTTTAGTGCTTGCTACGCAAACTTATCATTAGATATTCTTTTATTACTTTACTTCTTCACTTTTCAATATACTTATTACTTCTCAAAGCATACTCCTTAAAACTGAAATTCTATCTTCTTTTCTTACTTTACTTCTTCACTTTTCATAGGCTAACTTTCATCTACAAGCATATCTTGACAAACTGAATACAGATTCGTAATTATTATATTATTACTAACATTTTGGATATTCTAACTTATATTTTAGTGCTTGCTACGCAAACTTATCATTAGATATTCTTTTATTACTTTACTTCTTCACTTTTCAATATACTTATTACTTCTCAAAGCATACTCCTTAAAACTGAAATTCTATCTTCTTTTCTTACTTTACTTCTTCACTTTTCATAGGCTAACTTTCATCTACAAGCATATCTTGACAAACTGAATACAGATTCGTAATTATTATATTATTACTAACATTTTGGATATTCTAACTTATATTATAGTGCTTGCTACGCAAACTTATCATTAGATATTCTTTTATTACTTTACTTCTTCACTTTTCAATATACTTATTACTTCTCAAAGCATACTCCTTAAAACTGAAATTCTATCTTCTTTTCTTACTTTACTTCTTCACTTTTCATAGGCTAACTTTCATCTACAAGCATATCTTGACAAACTGAATACAGATTCGTAATTATTATATTATTACTAACATTTTGGATATTCTAACTTATATTTTAGTGCTTGCTACGCAAACTTATCATTAGATATTCTTTTCATACTTTACTTCTTCACTTTTCTAAATACTTATTACTTCTCAAAGCATACTCCTTAAAACTGAAATTCTATCTTCTTTTCTTACTTTACTTCTTCACTTTTCATAGGCTAACTTTCATCTACAAGCATATCTTGACAAACTGAATACAGATTCGTAATTATTATATTATTACTAACATTTTGGATATTCTAACTTATATTTTAGTGCTTGCTACGCAAACTTATCATTAGATATTCTTTTATTACTTTACTTCTTCACTTTTCATAGGCTAACTTTCATCTACAAGCATATCTTGACAAACTGAATACAGATTCGTAATTATTATATTATTACTAACATTTTGGATATTCTAACTTATATTTTAGTGCTTGCTACGCAAACTTATCATTAGATATTCTTTTATTACTTTACTTCTTCACTTTTCAATATACTTATTACTTCTCAAAGCATACTCCTTAAAACTGAAATTCTATCTTCTTTTCTTACTTTACTTCTTCACTTTTCATAGGCTAACTTTCATCTACAAGCATATCTTGACAAACTGAATACAGATTCGTAATTATTATATTATTACTAACATTTTGGATATTCTAACTTATATTTTAGTGCTTGCTACGCAAACTTATCATTAGATATTCTTTTATTACTTTACTTCTTCACTTTTCAATATACTTATTACTTCTCAAAGCATACTCCTTAAAACTGAAATTCTATCTTCTTTTCTTACTTTACTTCTTCACTTTTCATAGGCTAACTTTCATCTACAAGCATATCTTGACAAACTGAATACAGATTCGTAATTATTATATTATTACTAACATTTTGGATATTCTAACTTATATTTTAGTGCTTGCTACGCAAACTTATCATTAGATATTCTTTTATTACTTTACTTCTTCACTTTTCAATATACTTATTACTTCTCAAAGCATACTCCTTAAAACTGAAATTCTATCTTCTTTTCTTACTTTACTTCTTCACTTTTCATAGGCTAACTTTCATCTACAAGCATATCTTGACAAACTGAATACAGATTCGTAATTATTATATTATTACTAACATTTTGGATATTCTAACTTATATTTTAGTGCTTGCTACGCAAACTTATCATTAGATATTCTTTTATTACTTTACTTCTTCACTTTTCAATATACTTATTACTTCTCAAAGCATACTCCTTAAAACTGAAATTCTATCTTCTTTTCTTACTTTACTTCTTCACTTTTCATAGGCTAACTTTCATCTACAAGCATATCTTGACAAACTGAATACAGATTCGTAATTATTATATTATTACTAACATTTTGGATATTCTAACTTATATTTTAGTGCTTGCTACGCAAACTTATCATTAGATATTCTTTTATTACTTTACTTCTTCACTTTTCAATATACTTATTACTTCTCAAAGCATACTCCTTAAAACTGAAATTCTATCTTCTTTTCTTACTTTACTTCTTCACTTTTCATAGGCTAACTTTCATCTACAAGCATATCTTGACAAACTGAATACAGATTCGTAATTATTATATTATTACTAACATTTTGGATATTCTAACTTATATTTTAGTGCTTGCTACGCAAACTTATCATTAGATATTCTTTTATTACTTTACTTCTTCACTTTTCATAGGCTAACTTTCATCTACAAGCATATCTTGACAAACTGAATACAGATTCGTAATTATTATATTATTACTAACATTTTGGATATTCTAACTTATATTTTAGTGCTTGCTACGCAAACTTATCATTAGATATTCTTTTATTACTTTACTTCTTCACTTTTCAATATACTTATTACTTCTCAAAGCATACTCCTTAAAACTGAAATTCTATCTTCTTTTCTTACTTTACTTCTTCACTTTTCATAGGCTAACTTTCATCTACAAGCATATCTTGACAAACTGAATACAGATTCGTAATTATTATATTATTACTAACATTTTGGATATTCTAACTTATATTTTAGTGCTTGCTACGCAAACTTATCATTAGATATTCTTTTATTACTTTACTTCTTCACTTTTCAATATACTTATTACTTCTCAAAGCATACTCCTTAAAACTGAAATTCTATCTTCTTTTCTTACTTTACTTCTTCACTTTTCATAGGCTAACTTTCATCTACAAGCATATCTTGACAAACTGAATACAGATTCGTAATTATTATATTATTACTAACATTTTGGATATTCTAACTTATATTTTAGTGCTTGCTACGCAAACTTATCATTAGATATTCTTTTATTACTTTACTTCTTCACTTTTCATAGGCTAACTTTCATCTACAAGCATATCTTGACAAACTGAATACAGATTCGTAATTATTATATTATTACTAACATTTTGGATATTCTAACTTATATTTTAGTGCTTGCTACGCAAACTTATCATTAGATATTCTTTTATTACTTTACTTCTTCACTTTTCAATATACTTATTACTTCTCAAAGCATACTCCTTAAAACTGAAATTCTATCTTCTTTTCTTACTTTACTTCTTCACTTTTCATAGGCTAACTTTCATCTACAAGCATATCTTGACAAACTGAATACAGATTCGTAATTATTATATTATTACTAACATTTTGGATATTCTAACTTATATTTTAGTGCTTGCTACGCAAACTTATCATTAGATATTCTTTTATTACTTTACTTCTTCACTTTTCATAGGCTAACTTTCATCTACAAGCATATCTTGACAAACTGAATACAGATTCGTAATTATTATATTATTACTAACATTTTGGATATTCTAACTTATATTTTAGTGCTTGCTACGCAAACTTATCATTAGATATTCTTTTATTACTTTACTTCTTCACTTTTCAATATACTTATTACTTCTCAAAGCATACTCCTTAAAACTGAAATTCTATCTTCTTTTCTTACTTTACTTCTTCACTTTTCATAGGCTAACTTTCATCTACAAGCATATCTTGACAAACTGAATACAGATTCGTAATTATTATATTATTACTAACATTTTGGATATTCTAACTTATATTTTAGTGCTTGCTACGCAAACTTATCATTAGATATTCTTTTATTACTTTACTTCTTCACTTTTCAATATACTTATTACTTCTCAAAGCATACTCCTTAAAACTGAAATTCTATCTTCTTTTCTTACTTTACTTCTTCACTTTTCATAGGCTAACTTTCATCTACAAGCATATCTTGACAAACTGAATACAGATTCGTAATTATTATATTATTACTAACATTTTGGATATTCTAACTTATATTTTAGTGCTTGCTACGCAAACTTATCATTAGATATTCTTTTCATACTTTACTTCTTCACTTTTCTAAATACTTATTACTTCTCAAAGCATACTCCTTAAAACTGAAATTCTATCTTCTTTTCTTACTTTACTTCTTCACTTTTCATAGGCTAACTTTCATCTACAAGCATATCTTGACAAACTGAATACAGATTCGTAATTATTATATTATTACTAACATTTTGGATATTCTAACTTATATTTTAGTGCTTGCTACGCAAACTTATCATTAGATATTCTTTTATTACTTTACTTCTTCACTTTTCATAGGCTAACTTTCATCTACAAGCATATCTTGACAAACTGAATACAGATTCGTAATTATTATATTATTACTAACATTTTGGATATTCTAACTTATATTTTAGTGCTTGCTACGCAAACTTATCATTAGATATTCTTTTATTACTTTACTTCTTCACTTTTCAATATACTTATTACTTCTCAAAGCATACTCCTTAAAACTGAAATTCTATCTTCTTTTCTTACTTTACTTCTTCACTTTTCATAGGCTAACTTTCATCTACAAGCATATCTTGACAAACTGAATACAGATTCGTAATTATTATATTATTACTAACATTTTGGATATTCTAACTTATATTTTAGTGCTTGCTACGCAAACTTATCATTAGATATTCTTTTATTACTTTACTTCTTCACTTTTCAATATACTTATTACTTCTCAAAGCATACTCCTTAAAACTGAAATTCTATCTTCTTTTCTTACTTTACTTCTTCACTTTTCATAGGCTAACTTTCATCTACAAGCATATCTTGACAAACTGAATACAGATTCGTAATTATTATATTATTACTAACATTTTGGATATTCTAACTTATATTTTAGTGCTTGCTACGCAAACTTATCATTAGATATTCTTTTCATACTTTACTTCTTCACTTTTCTAAATACTTATTACTTCTCAAAGCATACTCCTTAAAACTGAAATTCTATCTTCTTTTCTTACTTTACTTCTTCACTTTTCATAGGCTAACTTTCATCTACAAGCATATCTTGACAAACTGAATACAGATTCGTAATTATTATATTATTACTAACATTTTGGATATTCTAACTTATATTTTAGTGCTTGCTACGCAAACTTATCATTAGATATTCTTTTATTACTTTACTTCTTCACTTTTCATAGGCTAACTTTCATCTACAAGCATATCTTGACAAACTGAATACAGATTCGTAATTATTATATTATTACTAACATTTTGGATATTCTAACTTATATTTTAGTGCTTGCTACGCAAACTTATCATTAGATATTCTTTTATTACTTTACTTCTTCACTTTTCAATATACTTATTACTTCTCAAAGCATACTCCTTAAAACTGAAATTCTATCTTCTTTTCTTACTTTACTTCTTCACTTTTCATAGGCTAACTTTCATCTACAAGCATATCTTGACAAACTGAATACAGATTCGTAATTATTATATTATTACTAACATTTTGGATATTCTAACTTATATTTTAGTGCTTGCTACGCAAACTTATCATTAGATATTCTTTTATTACTTTACTTCTTCACTTTTCAATATACTTATTACTTCTCAAAGCATACTCCTTAAAACTGAAATTCTATCTTCTTTTATTACTTTACTTCTTCACTTTTCAATATACTTATTACTTCTCAAAGCATACTCCTTAAAACTGAAATTCTATCTTCTTTTCTTACTTTACTTCTTCACTTTTCATAGGCTAACTTTCATCTACAAGCATATCTTGACAAACTGAATACAGATTCGTAATTATTATATTATTACTAACATTTTGGATATTCTAACTTATATTTTAGTGCTTGCTACGCAAACTTATCATTAGATATTCTTTTATTACTTTACTTCTTCACTTTTCAATATACTTATTACTTCTCAAAGCATACTCCTTAAAACTGAAATTCTATCTTCTTTTCTTACTTTACTTCTTCACTTTTCATAGGCTAACTTTCATCTACAAGCATATCTTGACAAACTGAATACAGATTCGTAATTATTATATTATTACTAACATTTTGGATATTCTAACTTATATTTTAGTGCTTGCTACGCAAACTTATCATTAGATATTCTTTTATTACTTTACTTCTTCACTTTTCAATATACTTATTACTTCTCAAAGCATACTCCTTAAAACTGAAATTCTATCTTCTTTTCTTACTTTACTTCTTCACTTTTCATAGGCTAACTTTCATCTACAAGCATATCTTGACAAACTGAATACAGATTCGTAATTATTATATTATTACTAACATTTTGGATATTCTAACTTATATTTTAGTGCTTGCTACGCAAACTTATCATTAGATATTCTTTTCATACTTTACTTCTTCACTTTTCTAAATACTTATTACTTCTCAAAGCATACTCCTTAAAACTGAAATTCTATCTTCTTTTCTTACTTTACTTCTTCACTTTTCATAGGCTAACTTTCATCTACAAGCATATCTTGACAAACTGAATACAGATTCGTAATTATTATATTATTACTAACATTTTGGATATTCTAACTTATATTTTAGTGCTTGCTACGCAAACTTATCATTAGATATTCTTTTATTACTTTACTTCTTCACTTTTCATAGGCTAACTTTCATCTACAAGCATATCTTGACAAACTGAATACAGATTCGTAATTATTATATTATTACTAACATTTTGGATATTCTAACTTATATTTTAGTGCTTGCTACGCAAACTTATCATTAGATATTCTTTTATTACTTTACTTCTTCACTTTTCAATATACTTATTACTTCTCAAAGCATACTCCTTAAAACTGAAATTCTATCTTCTTTTCTTACTTTACTTCTTCACTTTTCATAGGCTAACTTTCATCTACAAGCATATCTTGACAAACTGAATACAGATTCGTAATTATTATATTATTACTAACATTTTGGATATTCTAACTTATATTTTAGTGCTTGCTACGCAAACTTATCATTAGATATTCTTTTATTACTTTACTTCTTCACTTTTCAATATACTTATTACTTCTCAAAGCATACTCCTTAAAACTGAAATTCTATCTTCTTTTATTACTTTACTTCTTCACTTTTCAATATACTTATTACTTCTCAAAGCATACTCCTTAAAACTGAAATTCTATCTTCTTTTCTTACTTTACTTCTTCACTTTTCATAGGCTAACTTTCATCTACAAGCATATCTTGACAAACTGAATACAGATTCGTAATTATTATATTATTACTAACATTTTGGATATTCTAACTTATATTTTAGTGCTTGCTACGCAAACTTATCATTAGATATTCTTTTATTACTTTACTTCTTCACTTTTCATAGGCTAACTTTCATCTACAAGCATATCTTGACAAACTGAATACAGATTCGTAATTATTATATTATTACTAACATTTTGGATATTCTAACTTATATTTTAGTGCTTGCTACGCAAACTTATCATTAGATATTCTTTTATTACTTTACTTCTTCACTTTTCAATATACTTATTACTTCTCAAAGCATACTCCTTAAAACTGAAATTCTATCTTCTTTTCTTACTTTACTTCTTCACTTTTCATAGGCTAACTTTCATCTACAAGCATATCTTGACAAACTGAATACAGATTCGTAATTATTATATTATTACTAACATTTTGGATATTCTAACTTATATTTTAGTGCTTGCTACGCAAACTTATCATTAGATATTCTTTTATTACTTTACTTCTTCACTTTTCAATATACTTATTACTTCTCAAAGCATACTCCTTAAAACTGAAATTCTATCTTCTTTTATTACTTTACTTCTTCACTTTTCAATATACTTATTACTTCTCAAAGCATACTCCTTAAAACTGAAATTCTATCTTCTTTTCTTACTTTACTTCTTCACTTTTCATAGGCTAACTTTCATCTACAAGCATATCTTGACAAACTGAATACAGATTCGTAATTATTATATTATTACTAACATTTTGGATATTCTAACTTATATTTTAGTGCTTGCTACGCAAACTTATCATTAGATATTCTTTTATTACTTTACTTCTTCACTTTTCAATATACTTATTACTTCTCAAAGCATACTCCTTAAAACTGAAATTCTATCTTCTTTTCTTACTTTACTTCTTCACTTTTCATAGGCTAACTTTCATCTACAAGCATATCTTGACAAACTGAATACAGATTCGTAATTATTATATTATTACTAACATTTTGGATATTCTAACTTATATTTTAGTGCTTGCTACACAAACTTATCATTAGATATTCTTTTATTACTTTACTTCTTCACTTTTCAATATACTTATTACTTCTCAAAGCATACTCCTTAAAACTGAAATTCTATCTTCTTTTCTTACTTTACTTCTTCACTTTTCATAGGCTAACTTTCATCTACAAGCATATCTTGACAAACTGAATACAGATTCGTAATTATTATATTATTACTAACATTTTGGATATTCTAACTTATATTTTAGTGCTTGCTACGCAAACTTATCATTAGATATTCTTTTATTACTTTACTTCTTCACTTTTCAATATACTTATTACTTCTCAAAGCATACTCCTTAAAACTGAAATTCTATCTTCTTTTCTTACTTTACTTCTTCACTTTTCATAGGCTAACTTTCATCTACAAGCATATCTTGACAAACTGAATACAGATTCGTAATTATTATATTATTACTAACATTTTGGATATTCTAACTTATATTTTAGTGCTTGCTACGCAAACTTATCATTAGATATTCTTTTATTACTTTACTTCTTCACTTTTCAATATACTTATTACTTCTCAAAGCATACTCCTTAAAACTGAAATTCTATCTTCTTTTCTTACTTTACTTCTTCACTTTTCATAGGCTAACTTTCATCTACAAGCATATCTTGACAAACTGAATACAGATTCGTAATTATTATATTATTACTAACATTTTGGATATTCTAACTTATATTTTAGTGCTTGCTACGCAAACTTATCATTAGATATTCTTTTATTACTTTACTTCTTCACTTTTCATAGGCTAACTTTCATCTACAAGCATATCTTGACAAACTGAATACAGATTCGTAATTATTATATTATTACTAACATTTTGGATATTCTAACTTATATTTTAGTGCTTGCTACGCAAACTTATCATTAGATATTCTTTTATTACTTTACTTCTTCACTTTTCAATATACTTATTACTTCTCAAAGCATACTCCTTAAAACTGAAATTCTATCTTCTTTTCTTACTTTACTTCTTCACTTTTCATAGGCTAACTTTCATCTACAAGCATATCTTGACAAACTGAATACAGATTCGTAATTATTATATTATTACTAACATTTTGGATATTCTAACTTATATTTTAGTGCTTGCTACGCAAACTTATCATTAGATATTCTTTTATTACTTTACTTCTTCACTTTTCAATATACTTATTACTTCTCAAAGCATACTCCTTAAAACTGAAATTCTATCTTCTTTTCTTACTTTACTTCTTCACTTTTCATAGGCTAACTTTCATCTACAAGCATATCTTGACAAACTGAATACAGATTCGTAATTATTATATTATTACTAACATTTTGGATATTCTAACTTATATTATAGTGCTTGCTACGCAAACTTATCATTAGATATTCTTTTATTACTTTACTTCTTCACTTTTCAATATACTTATTACTTCTCAAAGCATACTCCTTAAAACTGAAATTCTATCTTCTTTTCTTACTTTACTTCTTCACTTTTCATAGGCTAACTTTCATCTACAAGCATATCTTGACAAACTGAATACAGATTCGTAATTATTATATTATTACTAACATTTTGGATATTCTAACTTATATTTTAGTGCTTGCTACGCAAACTTATCATTAGATATTCTTTTATTACTTTACTTCTTCACTTTTCAATATACTTATTACTTCTCAAAGCATACTCCTTAAAACTGAAATTCTATCTTCTTTTCTTACTTTACTTCTTCACTTTTCATAGGCTAACTTTCATCTACAAGCATATCTTGACAAACTGAATACAGATTCGTAATTATTATATTATTACTAACATTTTGGATATTCTAACTTATATTTTAGTGCTTGCTACGCAAACTTATCATTAGATATTCTTTTATTACTTTACTTCTTCACTTTTCAATATACTTATTACTTCTCAAAGCATACTCCTTAAAACTGAAATTCTATCTTCTTTTCTTACTTTACTTCTTCACTTTTCATAGGCTAACTTTCATCTACAAGCATATCTTGACAAACTGAATACAGATTCGTAATTATTATATTATTACTAACATTTTGGATATTCTAACTTATATTTTAGTGCTTGCTACGCAAACTTATCATTAGATATTCTTTTATTACTTTACTTCTTCACTTTTCAATATACTTATTACTTCTCAAAGCATACTCCTTAAAACTGAAATTCTATCTTCTTTTCTTACTTTACTTCTTCACTTTTCATAGGCTAACTTTCATCTACAAGCATATCTTGACAAACTGAATACAGATTCGTAATTATTATATTATTACTAACATTTTGGATATTCTAACTTATATTTTAGTGCTTGCTACGCAAACTTATCATTAGATATTCTTTTATTACTTTACTTCTTCACTTTTCAATATACTTATTACTTCTCAAAGCATACTCCTTAAAACTGAAATTCTATCTTCTTTTCTTACTTTACTTCTTCACTTTTCATAGGCTAACTTTCATCTACAAGCATATCTTGACAAACTGAATACAGATTCGTAATTATTATATTATTACTAACATTTTGGATATTCTAACTTATATTTTAGTGCTTGCTACGCAAACTTATCATTAGATATTCTTTTATTACTTTACTTCTTCACTTTTCAATATACTTATTACTTCTCAAAGCATACTCCTTAAAACTGAAATTCTATCTTCTTTTCTTACTTTACTTCTTCACTTTTCATAGGCTAACTTTCATCTACAAGCATATCTTGACAAACTGAATACAGATTCGTAATTATTATATTATTACTAACATTTTGGATATTCTAACTTATATTTTAGTGCTTGCTACGCAAACTTATCATTAGATATTCTTTTATTACTTTACTTCTTCACTTTTCATAGGCTAACTTTCATCTACAAGCATATCTTGACAAACTGAATACAGATTCGTAATTATTATATTATTACTAACATTTTGGATATTCTAACTTATATTTTAGTGCTTGCTACGCAAACTTATCATTAGATATTCTTTTATTACTTTACTTCTTCACTTTTCAATATACTTATTACTTCTCAAAGCATACTCCTTAAAACTGAAATTCTATCTTCTTTTCTTACTTTACTTCTTCACTTTTCATAGGCTAACTTTCATCTACAAGCATATCTTGACAAACTGAATACAGATTCGTAATTATTATATTATTACTAACATTTTGGATATTCTAACTTATATTTTAGTGCTTGCTACGCAAACTTATCATTAGATATTCTTTTATTACTTTACTTCTTCACTTTTCAATATACTTATTACTTCTCAAAGCATACTCCTTAAAACTGAAATTCTATCTTCTTTTCTTACTTTACTTCTTCACTTTTCATAGGCTAACTTTCATCTACAAGCATATCTTGACAAACTGAATACAGATTCGTAATTATTATATTATTACTAACATTTTGGATATTCTAACTTATATTTTAGTGCTTGCTACGCAAACTTATCATTAGATATTCTTTTATTACTTTACTTCTTCACTTTTCATAGGCTAACTTTCATCTACAAGCATATCTTGACAAACTGAATACAGATTCGTAATTATTATATTATTACTAACATTTTGGATATTCTAACTTATATTTTAGTGCTTGCTACGCAAACTTATCATTAGATATTCTTTTATTACTTTACTTCTTCACTTTTCAATATACTTATTACTTCTCAAAGCATACTCCTTAAAACTGAAATTCTATCTTCTTTTCTTACTTTACTTCTTCACTTTTCATAGGCTAACTTTCATCTACAAGCATATCTTGACAAACTGAATACAGATTCGTAATTATTATATTATTACTAACATTTTGGATATTCTAACTTATATTTTAGTGCTTGCTACGCAAACTTATCATTAGATATTCTTTTATTACTTTACTTCTTCACTTTTCATAGGCTAACTTTCATCTACAAGCATATCTTGACAAACTGAATACAGATTCGTAATTATTATATTATTACTAACATTTTGGATATTCTAACTTATATTTTAGTGCTTGCTACGCAAACTTATCATTAGATATTCTTTTATTACTTTACTTCTTCACTTTTCAATATACTTATTACTTCTCAAAGCATACTCCTTAAAACTGAAATTCTATCTTCTTTTCTTACTTTACTTCTTCACTTTTCATAGGCTAACTTTCATCTACAAGCATATCTTGACAAACTGAATACAGATTCGTAATTATTATATTATTACTAACATTTTGGATATTCTAACTTATATTTTAGTGCTTGCTACGCAAACTTATCATTAGATATTCTTTTATTACTTTACTTCTTCACTTTTCAATATACTTATTACTTCTCAAAGCATACTCCTTAAAACTGAAATTCTATCTTCTTTTCTTACTTTACTTCTTCACTTTTCATAGGCTAACTTTCATCTACAAGCATATCTTGACAAACTGAATACAGATTCGTAATTATTATATTATTACTAACATTTTGGATATTCTAACTTATATTTTAGTGCTTGCTACGCAAACTTATCATTAGATATTCTTTTCATACTTTACTTCTTCACTTTTCTAAATACTTATTACTTCTCAAAGCATACTCCTTAAAACTGAAATTCTATCTTCTTTTCTTACTTTACTTCTTCACTTTTCATAGGCTAACTTTCATCTACAAGCATATCTTGACAAACTGAATACAGATTCGTAATTATTATATTATTACTAACATTTTGGATATTCTAACTTATATTTTAGTGCTTGCTACGCAAACTTATCATTAGATATTCTTTTATTACTTTACTTCTTCACTTTTCATAGGCTAACTTTCATCTACAAGCATATCTTGACAAACTGAATACAGATTCGTAATTATTATATTATTACTAACATTTTGGATATTCTAACTTATATTTTAGTGCTTGCTACGCAAACTTATCATTAGATATTCTTTTATTACTTTACTTCTTCACTTTTCAATATACTTATTACTTCTCAAAGCATACTCCTTAAAACTGAAATTCTATCTTCTTTTCTTACTTTACTTCTTCACTTTTCATAGGCTAACTTTCATCTACAAGCATATCTTGACAAACTGAATACAGATTCGTAATTATTATATTATTACTAACATTTTGGATATTCTAACTTATATTTTAGTGCTTGCTACGCAAACTTATCATTAGATATTCTTTTATTACTTTACTTCTTCACTTTTCAATATACTTATTACTTCTCAAAGCATACTCCTTAAAACTGAAATTCTATCTTCTTTTATTACTTTACTTCTTCACTTTTCAATATACTTATTACTTCTCAAAGCATACTCCTTAAAACTGAAATTCTATCTTCTTTTCTTACTTTACTTCTTCACTTTTCATAGGCTAACTTTCATCTACAAGCATATCTTGACAAACTGAATACAGATTCGTAATTATTATATTATTACTAACATTTTGGATATTCTAACTTATATTTTAGTGCTTGCTACGCAAACTTATCATTAGATATTCTTTTATTACTTTACTTCTTCACTTTTCAATATACTTATTACTTCTCAAAGCATACTCCTTAAAACTGAAATTCTATCTTCTTTTCTTACTTTACTTCTTCACTTTTCATAGGCTAACTTTCATCTACAAGCATATCTTGACAAACTGAATACAGATTCGTAATTATTATATTATTACTAACATTTTGGATATTCTAACTTATATTTTAGTGCTTGCTACGCAAACTTATCATTAGATATTCTTTTATTACTTTACTTCTTCACTTTTCAATATACTTATTACTTCTCAAAGCATACTCCTTAAAACTGAAATTCTATCTTCTTTTCTTACTTTACTTCTTCACTTTTCATAGGCTAACTTTCATCTACAAGCATATCTTGACAAACTGAATACAGATTCGTAATTATTATATTATTACTAACATTTTGGATATTCTAACTTATATTTTAGTGCTTGCTACGCAAACTTATCATTAGATATTCTTTTCATACTTTACTTCTTCACTTTTCTAAATACTTATTACTTCTCAAAGCATACTCCTTAAAACTGAAATTCTATCTTCTTTTCTTACTTTACTTCTTCACTTTTCATAGGCTAACTTTCATCTACAAGCATATCTTGACAAACTGAATACAGATTCGTAATTATTATATTATTACTAACATTTTGGATATTCTAACTTATATTTTAGTGCTTGCTACGCAAACTTATCATTAGATATTCTTTTATTACTTTACTTCTTCACTTTTCATAGGCTAACTTTCATCTACAAGCATATCTTGACAAACTGAATACAGATTCGTAATTATTATATTATTACTAACATTTTGGATATTCTAACTTATATTTTAGTGCTTGCTACGCAAACTTATCATTAGATATTCTTTTATTACTTTACTTCTTCACTTTTCAATATACTTATTACTTCTCAAAGCATACTCCTTAAAACTGAAATTCTATCTTCTTTTCTTACTTTACTTCTTCACTTTTCATAGGCTAACTTTCATCTACAAGCATATCTTGACAAACTGAATACAGATTCGTAATTATTATATTATTACTAACATTTTGGATATTCTAACTTATATTTTAGTGCTTGCTACGCAAACTTATCATTAGATATTCTTTTATTACTTTACTTCTTCACTTTTCAATATACTTATTACTTCTCAAAGCATACTCCTTAAAACTGAAATTCTATCTTCTTTTATTACTTTACTTCTTCACTTTTCAATATACTTATTACTTCTCAAAGCATACTCCTTAAAACTGAAATTCTATCTTCTTTTCTTACTTTACTTCTTCACTTTTCATAGGCTAACTTTCATCTACAAGCATATCTTGACAAACTGAATACAGATTCGTAATTATTATATTATTACTAACATTTTGGATATTCTAACTTATATTTTAGTGCTTGCTACGCAAACTTATCATTAGATATTCTTTTATTACTTTACTTCTTCACTTTTCAATATACTTATTACTTCTCAAAGCATACTCCTTAAAACTGAAATTCTATCTTCTTTTCTTACTTTACTTCTTCACTTTTCATAGGCTAACTTTCATCTACAAGCATATCTTGACAAACTGAATACAGATTCGTAATTATTATATTATTACTAACATTTTGGATATTCTAACTTATATTTTAGTGCTTGCTACGCAAACTTATCATTAGATATTCTTTTATTACTTTACTTCTTCACTTTTCAATATACTTATTACTTCTCAAAGCATACTCCTTAAAACTGAAATTCTATCTTCTTTTCTTACTTTACTTCTTCACTTTTCATAGGCTAACTTTCATCTACAAGCATATCTTGACAAACTGAATACAGATTCGTAATTATTATATTATTACTAACATTTTGGATATTCTAACTTATATTTTAGTGCTTGCTACGCAAACTTATCATTAGATATTCTTTTATTACTTTACTTCTTCACTTTTCAATATACTTATTACTTCTCAAAGCATACTCCTTAAAACTGAAATTCTATCTTCTTTTCTTACTTTACTTCTTCACTTTTCATAGGCTAACTTTCATCTACAAGCATATCTTGACAAACTGAATACAGATTCGTAATTATTATATTATTACTAACATTTTGGATATTCTAACTTATATTTTAGTGCTTGCTACGCAAACTTATCATTAGATATTCTTTTATTACTTTACTTCTTCACTTTTCAATATACTTATTACTTCTCAAAGCATACTCCTTAAAACTGAAATTCTATCTTCTTTTCTTACTTTACTTCTTCACTTTTCATAGGCTAACTTTCATCTACAAGCATATCTTGACAAACTGAATACAGATTCGTAATTATTATATTATTACTAACATTTTGGATATTCTAACTTATATTTTAGTGCTTGCTACGCAAACTTATCATTAGATATTCTTTTATTACTTTACTTCTTCACTTTTCATAGGCTAACTTTCATCTACAAGCATATCTTGACAAACTGAATACAGATTCGTAATTATTATATTATTACTAACATTTTGGATATTCTAACTTATATTTTAGTGCTTGCTACGCAAACTTATCATTAGATATTCTTTTATTACTTTACTTCTTCACTTTTCAATATACTTATTACTTCTCAAAGCATACTCCTTAAAACTGAAATTCTATCTTCTTTTCTTACTTTACTTCTTCACTTTTCATAGGCTAACTTTCATCTACAAGCATATCTTGACAAACTGAATACAGATTCGTAATTATTATATTATTACTAACATTTTGGATATTCTAACTTATATTTTAGTGCTTGCTACGCAAACTTATCATTAGATATTCTTTTATTACTTTACTTCTTCACTTTTCAATATACTTATTACTTCTCAAAGCATACTCCTTAAAACTGAAATTCTATCTTCTTTTCTTACTTTACTTCTTCACTTTTCATAGGCTAACTTTCATCTACAAGCATATCTTGACAAACTGAATACAGATTCGTAATTATTATATTATTACTAACATTTTGGATATTCTAACTTATATTATAGTGCTTGCTACGCAAACTTATCATTAGATATTCTTTTATTACTTTACTTCTTCACTTTTCAATATACTTATTACTTCTCAAAGCATACTCCTTAAAACTGAAATTCTATCTTCTTTTCTTACTTTACTTCTTCACTTTTCATAGGCTAACTTTCATCTACAAGCATATCTTGACAAACTGAATACAGATTCGTAATTATTATATTATTACTAACATTTTGGATATTCTAACTTATATTTTAGTGCTTGCTACGCAAACTTATCATTAGATATTCTTTTATTACTTTACTTCTTCACTTTTCAATATACTTATTACTTCTCAAAGCATACTCCTTAAAACTGAAATTCTATCTTCTTTTCTTACTTTACTTCTTCACTTTTCATAGGCTAACTTTCATCTACAAGCATATCTTGACAAACTGAATACAGATTCGTAATTATTATATTATTACTAACATTTTGGATATTCTAACTTATATTTTAGTGCTTGCTACGCAAACTTATCATTAGATATTCTTTTATTACTTTACTTCTTCACTTTTCAATATACTTATTACTTCTCAAAGCATACTCCTTAAAACTGAAATTCTATCTTCTTTTCTTACTTTACTTCTTCACTTTTCATAGGCTAACTTTCATCTACAAGCATATCTTGACAAACTGAATACAGATTCGTAATTATTATATTATTACTAACATTTTGGATATTCTAACTTATATTTTAGTGCTTGCTACGCAAACTTATCATTAGATATTCTTTTATTACTTTACTTCTTCACTTTTCATAGGCTAACTTTCATCTACAAGCATATCTTGACAAACCGAATACAGATTCGTAATTATTATATTATTACTAACATTTTGGATATTCTAACTTATATTTTAGTGCTTGCTACGCAAACTTATCATTAGATATTCTTTTATTACTTTACTTCTTCACTTTTCATAGACTAACTTTCATCTACAAGCATATCTTGACAAACCGAATACAGATTCGTAATTATTATATTATTACTAACATTTTGGATATTCTAACTTATATTTTAGTGCTTGCTACGCAAACTTATCATTAGATATTCTTTTATTACTTTACTTCTTCACTTTTCATAGGCTAACTTTCATCTACAAGCATATCTTGACAAACTGAATACAGATTCGTAATTATTATATTATTACTAACATTTTGGATATTCTAACTTATATTTTAGTGCTTGCTACGCAAACTTATCATTAGATATTCTTTTATTACTTTACTTCTTCACTTTTCAATATACTTATTACTTCTCAAAGCATACTCCTTAAAACTGAAATTCTATCTTCTTTTCTTACTTTACTTCTTCACTTTTCTATAGGCTAACTTTCATCTATAAGCATATCTTGACTAACCGAATACAGATTCATGTTTATTATATTATTACTAACATTTTGGATATTCTAACTTATATTTTAGTGCTTGCTACGCAAACTTATCATTAGATATTCTTTTCTTACTTTACTTCTTCACTTTTCTATAGGCTAACTTTCATCTATAAGCATATCTTGACTAACCGAATAAAGATTCATGTTTATTATATTATTACTAACATTTTGGATATTCTAACTTATATTTTAGTGCTTGCTACGCAAACTTATCATTAGATATTCTTTTCTTACTTTACTTCTTCACTTTTCTATAGGCTAACTTTCATCTATAAGCATATCTTGACTAACCGAATACAGATTCATGTTTATTATATTATTACTAACATTTTGGATATTCTAACTTATATTTTAGTGCTTGCTACGCAAACTTATCATTAGATATTCTTTTCTTACTTTACTTCTTCACTTTTCTATAGGCTAACTTTCATCTACAAGCATATCTTGACTAACCGAATACAGATTCATGTTTATTATATTATTACTAACATTTTGGATATTCTAACTTATATTTTAGTGCTTGCTACGCAAACTTATCATTAGATATTCTTTTCTTACTTTACTTCTTCACTTTTCTATAGGCTAACTTTCATCTATAAGCATATCTTGACTAACCGAATACAGATTCATGTTTATTATATTATTACTAACATTTTGGATATTCTAACTTATATTTTAGTGCTTGCTACGCAAACTTATCATTAGATATTCTTTTCTTACTTTACTTCTTCACTTTTCTATAGGCTAACTTTCATCTACAAGCATATCTTGACTAACCGAATACAGATTCATGTTTATTATATTATTACTAACATTTTGGATATTCTAACTTATATTTTAGTGCTTGCTACGCAAACTTATCATTAGATATTCTTTTCTTACTTTACTTCTTCACTTTTCTATAGGCTAACTTTCATCTACAAGCATATCTTGACTAACCGAATACAGATTCATGTTTATTATATTATTACTAACATTTTGGATATTCTAACTTATATTTTAGTGCTTGCTACGCAAACTTATCATTAGATATTCTTTTCTTACTTTACTTCTTCACTTTTCTATAGGCTAACTTTCATCTACAAGCATATCTTGACAAACTGAATACAGATTCGTAATTATTATATTATTACTAACATTTTGGATATTCTAACTTATATTTTAGTGCTTGCTACGCAAACTTATCATTAGATATTCTTTTATTACTTTACTTCTTCACTTTTCATAGGCTAACTTTCATCTACAAGCATATCTTGACAAACCGAATACAGATTCGTAATTATTATATTATTACTAACATTTTGGATATTCTAACTTATATTTTAGTGCTTGCTACGCAAACTTATCATTAGATATTCTTTTATTACTTTACTTCTTCACTTTTCATAGACTAACTTTCATCTACAAGCATATCTTGACAAACCGAATACAGATTCGTAATTATTATATTATTACTAACATTTTGGATATTCTAACTTATATTTTAGTGCTTGCTACGCAAACTTATCATTAGATATTCTTTTATTACTTTACTTCTTCACTTTTCATAGGCTAACTTTCATCTACAAGCATATCTTGACAAACTGAATACAGATTCGTAATTATTATATTATTACTAACATTTTGGATATTCTAACTTATATTTTAGTGCTTGCTACGCAAACTTATCATTAGATATTCTTTTATTACTTTACTTCTTCACTTTTCAATATACTTATTACTTCTCAAAGCATACTCCTTAAAACTGAAATTCTATCTTCTTTTCTTACTTTACTTCTTCACTTTTCTATAGGCTAACTTTCATCTATAAGCATATCTTGACTAACCGAATACAGATTCATGTTTATTATATTATTACTAACATTTTGGATATTCTAACTTATATTTTAGTGCTTGCTACGCAAACTTATCATTAGATATTCTTTTCTTACTTTACTTCTTCACTTTTCTATAGGCTAACTTTCATCTATAAGCATATCTTGACTAACCGAATAAAGATTCATGTTTATTATATTATTACTAACATTTTGGATATTCTAACTTATATTTTAGTGCTTGCTACGCAAACTTATCATTAGATATTCTTTTCTTACTTTACTTCTTCACTTTTCTATAGGCTAACTTTCATCTATAAGCATATCTTGACTAACCGAATACAGATTCATGTTTATTATATTATTACTAACATTTTGGATATTCTAACTTATATTTTAGTGCTTGCTACGCAAACTTATCATTAGATATTCTTTTCTTACTTTACTTCTTCACTTTTCTATAGGCTAACTTTCATCTATAAGCATATCTTGACTAACCGAATACAGATTCATGTTTATTATATTATTACTAACATTTTGGATATTCTAACTTATATTTTAGTGCTTGCTACGCAAACTTATCATTAGATATTCTTTTCTTACTTTACTTCTTCACTTTTCTATAGGCTAACTTTCATCTATAAGCATATCTTGACTAACCGAATAAAGATTCATGTTTATTATATTATTACTAACATTTTGGATATTCTAACTTATATTTTAGTGCTTGCTACGCAAACTTATCATTAGATATTCTTTTCTTACTTTACTTCTTCACTTTTCTATAGGCTAACTTTCATCTATAAGCATATCTTGACTAACCGAATACAGATTCATGTTTATTATATTATTACTAACATTTTGGATATTCTAACTTATATTTTAGTGCTTGCTACGCAAACTTATCATTAGATATTCTTTTCTTACTTTACTTCTTCACTTTTCTATAGGCTAACTTTCATCTACAAGCATATCTTGACTAACCGAATACAGATTCATGTTTATTATATTATTACTAACATTTTGGATATTCTAACTTATATTTTAGTGCTTGCTACGCAAACTTATCATTAGATATTCTTTTCTTACTTTACTTCTTCACTTTTCTATAGGCTAACTTTCATCTATAAGCATATCTTGACTAACCGAATACAGATTCATGTTTATTATATTATTACTAACATTTTGGATATTCTAACTTATATTTTAGTGCTTGCTACGCAAACTTATCATTAGATATTCTTTTCTTACTTTACTTCTTCACTTTTCTATAGGCTAACTTTCATCTACAAGCATATCTTGACTAACCGAATACAGATTCATGTTTATTATATTATTACTAACATTTTGGATATTCTAACTTATATTTTAGTGCTTGCTACGCAAACTTATCATTAGATATTCTTTTCTTACTTTACTTCTTCACTTTTCTATAGGCTAACTTTCATCTACAAGCATATCTTGACTAACCGAATACAGATTCATGTTTATTATATTATTACTAACATTTTGGATATTCTAACTTATATTTTAGTGCTTGCTACGCAAACTTATCATTAGATATTCTTTTCTTACTTTACTTCTTCACTTTTCTATAGGCTAACTTTCATCTATAAGCATATCTTGACTAACCGAATACAGATTCATGTTTATTATATTATTACTAACATTTTGGATATTCTAACTTATATTTTAGTGCTTGCTACGCAAACTTATCATTAGATATTCTTTTCTTACTTTACTTCTTCACTTTTCTATAGGCTAACTTTCATCTACAAGCATATCTTGACTAACCGAATAAAGATTCATGTTTATTATATTATTACTAACATTTTGGATATTCTAACTTATATTTTAGTGCTTGCTACGCAAACTTATCATTAGATATTCTTTTCTTACTTTACTTCTTCACTTTTCTATAGGCTAACTTTCATCTATAAGCATATCTTGACTAACCGAATACAGATTCATGTTTATTATATTATTACTAACATTTTGGATATTCTAACTTATATTTTAGTGCTTGCTACGCAAACTTATCATTAGATATTCTTTTCTTACTTTACTTCTTCACTTTTCTATAGGCTAACTTTCATCTATAAGCATATCTTGACTAACCGAATAAAGATTCATGTTTATTATATTATTACTAACATTTTGGATATTCTAACTTATATTTTAGTGCTTGCTACGCAAACTTATCATTAGATATTCTTTTCTTACTTTACTTCTTCACTTTTCTATAGGCTAACTTTCATCTATAAGCATATCTTGACTAACCGAATACAGATTCATGTTTATTATATTATTACTAACATTTTGGATATTCTAACTTATATTTTAGTGCTTGCTACGCAAACTTATCATTAGATATTCTTTTCTTACTTTACTTCTTCACTTTTCTATAGGCTAACTTTCATCTATAAGCATATCTTGACTAACCGAATAAAGATTCATGTTTATTATATTATTACTAACATTTTGGATATTCTAACTTATATTTTAGTGCTTGCTACGCAAACTTATCATTAGATATTCTTTTCTTACTTTACTTCTTCACTTTTCTATAGGCTAACTTTCATCTACAAGCATATCTTGACTAACCGAATACAGATTCATGTTTATTATATTATTACTAACATTTTGGATATTCTAACTTATATTTTAGTGCTTGCTACGCAAACTTATCATTAGATATTCTTTTCTTACTTTACTTCTTCACTTTTCTATAGGCTAACTTTCATCTATAAGCATATCTTGACTAACCGAATACAGATTCATGTTTATTATATTATTACTAACATTTTGGATATTCTAACTTATATTTTAGTGCTTGCTACGCAAACTTATCATTAGATATTCTTTTCTTACTTTACTTCTTCACTTTTCTATAGGCTAACTTTCATCTACAAGCATATCTTGACTAACCGAATACAGATTCATGTTTATTATATTATTACTAACATTTTGGATATTCTAACTTATATTTTAGTGCTTGCTACGCAAACTTATCATTAGATATTCTTTTCTTACTTTACTTCTTCACTTTTCTATAGGCTAACTTTCATCTACAAGCATATCTTGACTAACCGAATACAGATTCATGTTTATTATATTATTACTAACATTTTGGATATTCTAACTTATATTTTAGTGCTTGCTACGCAAACTTATCATTAGATATTCTTTTCTTACTTTACTTCTTCACTTTTCTATAGGCTAACTTTCATCTATAAGCATATCTTGACTAACCGAATACAGATTCATGTTTATTATATTATTACTAACATTTTGGATATTCTAACTTATATTTTAGTGCTTGCTACGCAAACTTATCATTAGATATTCTTTTCTTACTTTACTTCTTCACTTTTCTATAGGCTAACTTTCATCTATAAGCATATCTTGACTAACCGAATAAAGATTCATGTTTATTATATTATTACTAACATTTTGGATATTCTAACTTATATTTTAGTGCTTGCTACGCAAACTTATCATTAGATATTCTTTTCTTACTTTACTTCTTCACTTTTCTATAGGCTAACTTTCATCTATAAGCATATCTTGACTAACCGAATAAAGATTCATGTTTATTATATTATTACTAACATTTTGGATATTCTAACTTATATTTTAGTGCTTGCTACGCAAACTTATCATTAGATATTCTTTTCTTACTTTACTTCTTCACTTTTCTATAGGCTAACTTTCATCTACAAGCATATCTTGACTAACCGAATACAGATTCATGTTTATTATATTATTACTAACATTTTGGATATTCTAACTTATATTTTAGTGCTTGCTACGCAAACTTATCATTAGATATTCTTTTCTTACTTTACTTCTTCACTTTTCTATAGGCTAACTTTCATCTACAAGCATATCTTGACTAACCGAATACAGATTCATGTTTATTATATTATTACTAACATTTTGGATATTCTAACTTATATTTTAGTGCTTGCTACGCAAACTTATCATTAGATATTCTTTTCTTACTTTACTTCTTCACTTTTCTATAGGCTAACTTTCATCTATAAGCATATCTTGACTAACCGAATACAGATTCATGTTTATTATATTATTACTAACATTTTGGATATTCTAACTTATATTTTAGTGCTTGCTACGCAAACTTATCATTAGATATTCTTTTCTTACTTTACTTCTTCACTTTTCTATAGGCTAACTTTCATCTACAAGCATATCTTGACTAACCGAATACAGATTCATGTTTATTATATTATTACTAACATTTTGGATATTCTAACTTATATTTTAGTGCTTGCTACGCAAACTTATCATTAGATATTCTTTTCTTACTTTACTTCTTCACTTTTCTATAGGCTAACTTTCATCTATAAGCATATCTTGACTAACCGAATAAAGATTCATGTTTATTATATTATTACTAACATTTTGGATATTCTAACTTATATTTTAGTGCTTGCTACGCAAACTTATCATTAGATATTCTTTTCTTACTTTACTTCTTCACTTTTCTATAGGCTAACTTTCATCTATAAGCATATCTTGACTAACCGAATACAGATTCATGTTTATTATATTATTACTAACATTTTGGATATTCTAACTTATATTTTAGTGCTTGCTACGCAAACTTATCATTAGATATTCTTTTCTTACTTTACTTCTTCACTTTTCTATAGGCTAACTTTCATCTACAAGCATATCTTGACTAACCGAATACAGATTCATGTTTATTATATTATTACTAACATTTTGGATATTCTAACTTATATTTTAGTGCTTGCTACGCAAACTTATCATTAGATATTCTTTTCTTACTTTACTTCTTCACTTTTCTATAGGCTAACTTTCATCTACAAGCATATCTTGACTAACCGAATACAGATTCATGTTTATTATATTATTACTAACATTTTGGATATTCTAACTTATATTTTAGTGCTTGCTACGCAAACTTATCATTAGATATTCTTTTCTTACTTTACTTCTTCACTTTTCTATAGGCTAACTTTCATCTATAAGCATATCTTGACTAACCGAATACAGATTCATGTTTATTATATTATTACTAACATTTTGGATATTCTAACTTATATTTTAGTGCTTGCTACGCAAACTTATCATTAGATATTCTTTTCTTACTTTACTTCTTCACTTTTCTATAGGCTAACTTTCATCTATAAGCATATCTTGACTAACCGAATAAAGATTCATGTTTATTATATTATTACTAACATTTTGGATATTCTAACTTATATTTTAGTGCTTGCTACGCAAACTTATCATTAGATATTCTTTTCTTACTTTACTTCTTCACTTTTCTATAGGCTAACTTTCATCTATAAGCATATCTTGACTAACCGAATACAGATTCATGTTTATTATATTATTACTAACATTTTGGATATTCTAACTTATATTTTAGTGCTTGCTACGCAAACTTATCATTAGATATTCTTTTCTTACTTTACTTCTTCACTTTTCTATAGGCTAACTTTCATCTACAAGCATATCTTGACTAACCGAATACAGATTCATGTTTATTATATTATTACTAACATTTTGGATATTCTAACTTATATTTTAGTGCTTGCTACGCAAACTTATCATTAGATATTCTTTTCTTACTTTACTTCTTCACTTTTCTATAGGCTAACTTTCATCTACAAGCATATCTTGACTAACCGAATACAGATTCATGTTTATTATATTATTACTAACATTTTGGATATTCTAACTTATATTTTAGTGCTTGCTACGCAAACTTATCATTAGATATTCTTTTCTTACTTTACTTCTTCACTTTTCTATAGGCTAACTTTCATCTATAAGCATATCTTGACTAACCGAATACAGATTCATGTTTATTATATTATTACTAACATTTTGGATATTCTAACTTATATTTTAGTGCTTGCTACGCAAACTTATCATTAGATATTCTTTTCTTACTTTACTTCTTCACTTTTCTATAGGCTAACTTTCATCTATAAGCATATCTTGACTAACCGAATAAAGATTCATGTTTATTATATTATTACTAACATTTTGGATATTCTAACTTATATTTTAGTGCTTGCTACGCAAACTTATCATTAGATATTCTTTTCTTACTTTACTTCTTCACTTTTCTATAGGCTAACTTTCATCTATAAGCATATCTTGACTAACCGAATACAGATTCATGTTTATTATATTATTACTAACATTTTGGATATTCTAACTTATATTTTAGTGCTTGCTACGCAAACTTATCATTAGATATTCTTTTCTTACTTTACTTCTTCACTTTTCTATAGGCTAACTTTCATCTATAAGCATATCTTGACTAACCGAATAAAGATTCATGTTTATTATATTATTACTAACATTTTGGATATTCTAACTTATATTTTAGTGCTTGCTACGCAAACTTATCATTAGATATTCTTTTCTTACTTTACTTCTTCACTTTTCTATAGGCTAACTTTCATCTATAAGCATATCTTGACTAACCGAATAAAGATTCATGTTTATTATATTATTACTAACATTTTGGATATTCTAACTTATATTTTAGTGCTTGCTACGCAAACTTATCATTAGATATTCTTTTCTTACTTTACTTCTTCACTTTTCTATAGGCTAACTTTCATCTACAAGCATATCTTGACTAACCGAATACAGATTCATGTTTATTATATTATTACTAACATTTTGGATATTCTAACTTATATTTTAGTGCTTGCTACGCAAACTTATCATTAGATATTCTTTACTTCTTCACTTTTCTATAGGCTAACTTTCATCTATAAGCATATCTTGACTAACCGAATAAAGATTCATGTTTATTATATTATTACTAACATTTTGGATATTCTAACTTATATTTTAGTGCTTGCTACGCAAACTTATCATTAGATATTCTTTCTTACTTTACTTCTTCACTTTTCTATAGGCTAACTTTCATCTACAAGCATATCTTGACTAACCGAATACAGATTCATGTTTATTATATTATTACTAACATTTTGGATATTCTAACTTATATTTTAGTGCTTGCTACGCAAACTTATCATTAGATATTCTTTTCTTACTTTACTTCTTCACTTTTCTATAGGCTAACTTTCATCTACAAGCATATCTTGACTAACCAAACTTATCATTAGATATTCTTTTCATGTTTATTATATTATTACTAACATTTTGGATATTCTAACTTATATTTTAGTGCTTGCTACGCAAACTTATCATTAGATATTCTTTTCTTACTTTACTTCTTCACTTTTCTATAGGCTAACTTTCATCTATAAGCATATCTTGACTACGCAAACTTATCATTAGATATTCTTTTCTTACTTTACTTCTTCACTTTTCTATAGGCTAACTTTCATCTACGCAAACTTATCATTAGATATTCTTTTCTTACTTTACTTCTTCACTTTTCTATAGGCTAACTTTCATCTATAAGCATATCTTGACGCAAACTTATCATTAGATATTCTTTTCTTACTTTACTTCTTCACTTTTCTATAGGCTAACTTTCATCTATAAGCATATCTTGACTAACATTTTGGATATTCTAACTTATATTTTAGTGCTTGCTACGCAAACTTATCATTAGATATTCTTTTCTTACTTTACTTCTTCACTTTTCTATAGGCTAACTTTCATCTACAAGCATATCTTGACTAACCGAATACAGATTCATGTTTATTATATTATTACTAACATTTTGGATATTCTAACTTATATTTTAGTGCTTGCTACGCAAACTTATCATTAGATATTCTTTTCTTACTTTACTTCTTCACTTTTCTATAGGCTAACTTTCATCTATAAGCATATCTTGACTAACCGAATAAAGATTCATGTTTATTATATTATTACTAACATTTTGGATATTCTAACTTATATTTTAGTGCTTGCTACGCAAACTTATCATTAGATATTCTTTTCTTACTTTACTTCTTCACTTTCTATAGGCTAACTTTCATCTATAAGCATATCTTGACTAACCGAATACAGATTCATGTTTATTATATTATTACTAACATTTTGGATATTCTAACTTATATTTTAGTGCTTGCTACGCAAACTTATCATTAGATATATTATTACTAACATTTTGGATATTCTAACTTATATTTTAGTGCTTGCTACGCAAACTTATTATATTATTACTAACATTTTGGATATTCTAACTTATATTTTAGTGCTTGCTACGCAAACTTATCATTAGATATTCTTTTCTTACTTTACTTCTTCACTTTTCTATAGGCTAACTTTCATCTATAAGCATATCTTGACTAACCGAATACAGATTCATGTTTATTATATTATTACTAACATTTTGGATATTCTAACTTATATTTTAGTGCTTGCTACGCAAACTTATCATTACAGATTCATGTTTATTATATTATTACTAACATTTTGGATATTCTAACTTATATTTTAGTGCTTGCTACGCAAACTTATCATTAGATATTCTTTTCTTACTTTACTTCTTCACTTTTCTATAGGCTAACTTTCATCTATAAGCATATCTTGACTAACCGAATACAGATTCATGTTTATTATATTATTACTAACATTTTGGATATTCTAACTTATATTTTAGTGCTTGCTACGCAAACTTATCATTAGATATTCTTTTCTTACTTTACTTCTTCACTTTTCTATAGGCTAACTTTCATCTATAAGCATATCTTGACTAACCGAATAAAGATTCATGTTTATTATATTATTACTAACATTTTGGATATTCTAACTTATATTTTAGTGCTTGCTACGCAAACTTATCATTAGATATTCTTTTCTTACTTTACTTCTTCACTTTTCTATAGGCTAACTTTCATCTATAAGCATATCTTGACTAACCGAATACAGATTCATGTTTATTATATTATTACTAACATTTTGGATATTCTAACTTATATTTTAGTGCTTGCTACGCAAACTTATCATTAGATATTCTTTTCTTACTTTACTTCTTCACTTTTCTAAAGGCTAACTTTCATCTATAAGCATATCTTGACTAACCGAATAAAGATTCATGTTTATTATATTATTACTAACATTTTGGATATTCTAACTTATATTTTAGTGCTTGCTACGCAAACTTATCATTAGATATTCTTTTCTTACTTTACTTCTTCACTTTTCTATAGGCTAACTTTCATCTATAAGCATATCTTGACTAACCGAATAAAGATTCATGTTTATTATATTATTACTAACATTTTGGATATTCTAACTTATATTTTAGTGCTTGCTACGCAAACTTATCATTAGATATTCTTTTCTTACTTTACTTCTTCACTTTTCTATAGGCTAACTTTCATCTACAAGCATATCTTGACTAACCGAATACAGATTCATGTTTATTATATTATTACTAACATTTGGATATTCTAACTTATATTTTAGTGCTTGCTACGCAAACTTATCATTAGATATTCTTTTCTTACTTTACTTCTTCACTTTTCTATAGGCTAACTTTCATCTATAAGCATATCTTGACTAACCGAATAAAGATTCATGTTTATTATATTATTACTAACATTTTGGATATTCTAACTTATATTTTAGTGCTTGCTACGCAAACTTATCATTAGATATTCTTTTCTTACTTTACTTCTTCACTTTTCTATAGGCTAACTTTCATCTATAAGCATATCTTGACTAACCGAATACAGATTCATGTTTATTATATTATTACTAACATTTTGGATATTCTAACTTATATTTTAGTGCTTGCTACGCAAACTTATCATTAGATATTCTTTTCTTACTTTACTTCTTCACTTTTCTATAGGCTAACTTTCATCTATAAGCATATCTTGACTAACCGAATAAAGATTCATGTTATTATATTATTACTAACATTTTGGATATTCTAACTTATATTTTAGTGCTTGCTACGCAAACTTATCATTAGATATTCTTTTCTTACTTTACTTCTTCACTTTTCTATAGGCTAACTTTCATCTATAAGCATATCTTGACTAACCGAATAAAGATTCATGTTTATTATATTATTACTAACATTTTGGATATTCTAACTTATATTTTAGTGCTTGCTACGCAAACTTATCATTAGATATTCTTTTCTTACTTTACTTCTTCACTTTTCTATAGGCTAACTTTCATCTACAAGCATATCTTGACTAACCGAATACAGATTCATGTTTATTATATTATTACTAACATTTTGGATATTCTAACTTATATTTTAGTGCTTGCTACGCAAACTTATCATTAGATATTCTTTTCTTACTTTACTTCTTCACTTTTCTATAGGCTAACTTTCATCTACAAGCATATCTTGACTAACCGAATACAGATTCATGTTTATTATATTATTACTAACATTTTGGATATTCTAACTTATATTTTAGTGCTTGCTACGCAAACTTATCATTAGATATTCTTTTCTTACTTTACTTCTTCACTTTTCTATAGGCTAACTTTCATCTATAAGCATATCTTGACTAACCGAATACAGATTCATGTTTATTATATTATTACTAACATTTTGGATATTCTAACTTATATTTTAGTGCTTGCTACGCAAACTTATCATTAGATATTCTTTTCTTACTTTACTTCTTCACTTTTCTATAGGCTAACTTTCATCTACAAGCATATCTTGACTAACCGAATACAGATTCATGTTTATTATATTATTACTAACATTTTGGATATTCTAACTTATATTTTAGTGCTTGCTACGCAAACTTATCATTAGATATTCTTTTCTTACTTTACTTCTTCACTTTTCTATAGGCTAACTTTCATCTATAAGCATATCTTGACTAACCGAATACAGATTCATGTTTATTATATTATTACTAACATTTTGGATATTCTAACTTATATTTTAGTGCTTGCTACGCAAACTTATCATTAGATATTCTTTCTTACTTTACTTCTTCACTTTTCTATAGGCTAACTTTCATCTATAAGCATATCTTGACTAACCGAATAAAGATTCATGTTTATTATATTATTACTAACATTTTGGATATTCTAACTTATATTTTAGTGCTTGCTACGCAAACTTATCATTAGATATTCTTTTCTTACTTTACTTCTTCACTTTTCTATAGGCTAACTTTCATCTACAAGCATATCTTGACTAACCGAATACAGATTCATGTTTATTATATTATTACTAACATTTTGGATATTCTAACTTATATTTTAGTGCTTGCTACGCAAACTTATCATTAGATATTCTTTTCTTACTTTACTTCTTCACTTTTCTATAGGCTAACTTTCATCTACAAGCATATCTTGACTAACCGAATACAGATTCATGTTTATTATATTATTACTAACATTTTGGATATTCTAACTTATATTTTAGTGCTTGCTACGCAAACTTATCATTAGATATTCTTTTCTTACTTTACTTCTTCACTTTTCTATAGGCTAACTTTCATCTATAAGCATATCTTGACTAACCGAATACAGATTCATGTTTATTATATTATTACTAACATTTTGGATATTCTAACTTATATTTTAGTGCTTGCTACGCAAACTTATCATTAGATATTCTTTTCTTACTTTACTTCTTCACTTTTCTATAGGCTAACTTTCATCTACAAGCATATCTTGACTAACCGAATACAGATTCATGTTTATTATATTATTACTAACATTTTGGATATTCTAACTTATATTTTAGTGCTTGCTACGCAAACTTATCATTAGATATTCTTTTCTTACTTTACTTCTTCACTTTTCTATAGGCTAACTTTCATCTATAAGCATATCTTGACTAACCGAATAAAGATTCATGTTTATTATATTATTACTAACATTTTGGATATTCTAACTTATATTTTAGTGCTTGCTACGCAAACTTATCATTAGATATTCTTTTCTTACTTTACTTCTTCACTTTTCTATAGGCTAACTTTCATCTACAAGCATATCTTGACTAACCGAATACAGATTCATGTTTATTATATTATTACTAACATTTTGGATATTCTAACTTATATTTTAGTGCTTGCTACGCAAACTTATCATTAGATATTCTTTTCTTACTTTACTTCTTCACTTTTCTATAGGCTAACTTTCATCTATAAGCATATCTTGACTAACCGAATAAAGATTCATGTTTATTATATTATTACTAACATTTTGGATATTCTAACTTATATTTTAGTGCTTGCTACGCAAACTTATCATTAGATATTCTTTTCTTACTTTACTTCTTCACTTTTCTATAGGCTAACTTTCATCTATAAGCATATCTTGACTAACCGAATACAGATTCATGTTTATTATATTATTACTAACATTTTGGATATTCTAACTTATATTTTAGTGCTTGCTACGCAAACTTATCATTAGATATTCTTTTCTTACTTTACTTCTTCACTTTTCTATAGGCTAACTTTCATCTATAAGCATATCTTGACTAACCGAATACAGATTCATGTTTATTATATTATTACTAACATTTTGGATATTCTAACTTATATTTTAGTGCTTGCTACGCAAACTTATCATTAGATATTCTTTTCTTACTTTACTTCTTCACTTTTCTATAGGCTAACTTTCATCTATAAGCATATCTTGACTAACCGAATAAAGATTCATGTTTATTATATTATTACTAACATTTTGGATATTCTAACTTATATTTTAGTGCTTGCTACGCAAACTTATCATTAGATATTCTTTTCTTACTTTTACTTCTTCACTTTTCTATAGGCTAACTTTCATCTACAAGCATATCTTGACTAACCGAATACAGATTCATGTTTATTATATTATTACTAACATTTTGGATATTCTAACTTATATTTTAGTGCTTGCTACGCAAACTTATCATTAGATATTCTTTTCTTACTTTACTTCTTCACTTTTCTATAGGCTAACTTTCATCTATAAGCATATCTTGACTAACCGAATAAAGATTCATGTTTATTATATTATTACTAACATTTTGGATATTCTAACTTATATTTTAGTGCTTGCTACGCAAACTTATCATTAGATATTCTTTTCTTACTTTACTTCTTCACTTTTCTATAGGCTAACTTTCATCTATAAGCATATCTTGACTAACCGAATACAGATTCATGTTTATTATATTATTACTAACATTTTGGATATTCTAACTTATATTTTAGTGCTTGCTACGCAAACTTATCATTAGATATTCTTTTCTTACTTTACTTCTTCACTTTTCTATAGGCTAACTTTCATCTATAAGCATATCTTGACTAACCGAATACAGATTCATGTTTATTATATTATTACTAACATTTTGGATATTCTAACTTATATTTTAGTGCTTGCTACGCAAAACTTATCATTAGATATTCTTTTCTTACTTTACTTCTTCACTTTTCTATAGGCTAACTTTCATCTACAAGCATATCTTGACTAACCGAATACAGATTCATGTTTATTATATTATTACTAACATTTTGGATATTCTAACTTATATTTTAGTGCTTGCTACGCAAACTTATCATTAGATATTCTTTTCTTACTTTACTTCTTCACTTTTCTATAGGCTAACTTTCATCTATAAGCATATCTTGACTAACCGAATAAAGATTCATGTTTATTATATTATTACTAACATTTTGGATATTCTAACTTATATTTTAGTGCTTGCTACGCAAACTTATCATTAGATATTCTTTTCTTACTTTACTTCTTCACTTTTCTATAGGCTAACTTTCATCTATAAGCATATCTTGACTAACCGAATACAGATTCATGTTTATTATATTATTACTAACATTTTGGATATTCTAACTTATATTTTAGTGCTTGCTACGCAAACTTATCATTAGATATTCTTTTTCTTACTTTACTTCTTCACTTTTCTATAGGCTAACTTTCATCTATAAGCATATCTTGACTAACCGAATACAGATTCATGTTTATTATATTATTACTAACATTTTGGATATTCTAACTTATATTTTAGTGCTTGCTACGCAAACTTATCATTAGATATTCTTTTCTTACTTTACTTCTTCACTTTTCTATAGGCTAACTTTCATCTATAAGCATATCTTGACTAACCGAATACAGATTCATGTTTATTATATTATTACTAACATTTTGGATATTCTAACTTATATTTTAGTGCTTGCTACGCAAACTTATCATTAGATATTCTTTTCTTACTTTACTTCTTCACTTTTCTATAGGCTAACTTTCATCTACAAGCATATCTTGACTAACCGAATACAGATTCATGTTTATTATATTATTACTAACATTTTGGATATTCTAACTTATATTTTAGTGCTTGCTACGCAAACTTATCATTAGATATTCTTTTCTTACTTTACTTCTTCACTTTTCTATAGGCTAACTTTCATCTATAAGCATATCTTGACTAACCGAATAAAGATTCATGTTTATTATATTATTACTAACATTTTGGATATTCTAACTTATATTTTAGTGCTTGCTACGCAAACTTATCATTAGATATTCTTTTCTTACTTTACTTCTTCACTTTTCTATAGGCTAACTTTCATCTATAAGCATATCTTGACTAACCGAATAAAGATTCATGTTTATTATATTATTACTAACATTTTGGATATTCTAACTTATATTTTAGTGCTTGCTACGCAAACTTATCATTAGATATTCTTTTCTTACTTTACTTCTTCACTTTTCTATAGGCTAACTTTCATCTATAAGCATATCTTGACTAACCGAATACAGATTCATGTTTATTATATTATTACTAACATTTTGGATATTCTAACTTATATTTTAGTGCTTGCTACGCAAACTTATCATTAGATATTCTTTTCTTACTTTACTTCTTCGCTTTTCTATAGGCTAACTTTCATCTACAAGCATATCTTGACTAACCGAATACAGATTCATGTTTATTATATTATTACTAACATTTTGGATATTCTAACTTATATTTTAGTGCTTGCTACGCAAACTTATCATTAGATATTCTTTTCTTACTTTACTTCTTCACTTTTCTATAGGCTAACTTTCATCTATAAGCATATCTTGACTAACCGAATAAAGATTCATGTTTATTATATTATTACTAACATTTTGGATATTCTAACTTATATTTTAGTGCTTGCTACGCAAACTTATCATTAGATATTCTTTTCTTACTTTACTTCTTCACTTTTCTATAGGCTAACTTTCATCTATAAGCATATCTTGACTAACCGAATACAGATTCATGTTTATTATATTATTACTAACATTTTGGATATTCTAACTTATATTTTAGTGCTTGCTACGCAAACTTATCATTAGATATTCTTTTCTTACTTTACTTCTTCACTTTTCTATAGGCTAACTTTCATCTATAAGCATATCTTGACTAACCGAATAAGATTCATGTTTATTATATTATTACTAACATTTTGGATATTCTAACTTATATTTTAGTGCTTGCTACGCAAACTTATCATTAGATATTCTTTTCTTACTTTACTTCTTCACTTTTCTATAGGCTAACTTTCATCTATAAGCATATCTTGACTAACCGAATACAGATTCATGTTTATTATATTATTACTAACATTTTGGATATTCTAACTTATATTTTAGTGCTTGCTACGCAAACTTATCATTAGATATTCTTTTCTTACTTTACTTCTTCACTTTTCTATAGGCTAACTTTCATCTACAAGCATATCTTGACTAACCGAATACAGATTCATGTTTATTATATTATTACTAACATTTTGGATATTCTAACTTATATTTTAGTGCATGCTACGCAAACTTATCATTAGATATTCTTTTCTTACTTTACTTCTTCACTTTTCTATAGGCTAACTTTCATCTATAAGCATATCTTGACTAACCGAATAAAGATTCATGTTTATTATATTATTACTAACATTTTGGATATTCTAACTTATATTTTAGTGCTTGCTACGCAAACTTATCATTAGATATTCTTTTCTTACTTTACTTCTTCACTTTTCTATAGGCTAACTTTCATCTATAAGCATATCTTGACTAACCGAATACAGATTCATGTTTATTATATTATTACTAACATTTTGGATATTCTAACTTATATTTTAGTGCTTGCTACGCAAACTTATCATTAGATATTCTTTTCTTACTTTACTTCTTCACTTTTCTATAGGCTAACTTTCATCTATAAGCATATCTTGACTAACCGAATAAAGATTCATGTTTATTATATTATTACTAACATTTTGGATATTCTAACTTATATTTTAGTGCTTGCTACGCAAACTTATCATTAGATATTCTTTTCTTACTTTACTTCTTCACTTTTCTATAGGCTAACTTTCATCTATAAGCATATCTTGACTAACCGAATACAGATTCATGTTTATTATATTATTACTAACATTTTGGATATTCTAACTTATATTTTAGTGCTTGCTACGCAAACTTATCATTAGATATTCTTTTCTTACTTTACTTCTTCACTTTTCTATAGGCTAACTTTCATCTACAAGCATATCTTGACTAACCGAATACAGATTCATGTTTATTATATTATTACTAACATTTTGGATATTCTAACTTATATTTTAGTGCTTGCTACGCAAACTTATCATTAGATATTCTTTTCTTACTTTACTTCTTCACTTTTCTATAGGCTAACTTTCATCTACAAGCATATCTTGACTAACCGAATACAGATTCATGTTTATTATATTATTACTAACATTTTGGATATTCTAACTTATATTTTAGTGCTTGCTACGCAAACTTATCATTAGATATTCTTTTCTTACTTTACTTCTTCACTTTTCTATAGGCTAACTTTCATCTACAAGCATATCTTGACTAACCGAATACAGATTCATGTTTATTATATTATTACTAACATTTTGGATATTCTAACTTATATTTTAGTGCTTGCTACGCAAACTTATCATTAGATATTCTTTTCTTACTTTACTTCTTCACTTTTCTATAGGCTAACTTTCATCTATAAGCATATCTTGACTAACCGAATACAGATTCATGTTTATTATATTATTACTAACATTTTGGATATTCTAACTTATATTTTAGTGCTTGCTACGCAAACTTATCATTAGATATTCTTTTCTTACTTTACTTCTTCACTTTTCTATAGGCTAACTTTCATCTATAAGCATATCTTGACTAACCGAATACAGATTCATGTTTATTATATTATTACTAACATTTTGGATATTCTAACTTATATTTTAGTGCTTGCTACGCAAACTTATCATTAGATATTCTTTTCTTACTTTACTTCTTCACTTTTCTATAGGCTAACTTTCATCTACAAGCATATCTTGACTAACCGAATACAGATTCATGTTTATTATATTATTACTAACATTTTGGATATTCTAAACTTATATTTTAGTGCTTGCTACGCAAACTTATCATTAGATATTCTTTTCTTACTTTACTTCTTCACTTTTCTATAGGCTAACTTTCATCTATAAGCATATCTTGACTAACCGAATAAAGATTCATGTTTATTATATTATTACTAACATTTTGGATATTCTAACTTATATTTTAGTGCTTGCTACGCAAACTTATCATTAGATATTCTTTTCTTACTTTACTTCTTCACTTTTCTATAGGCTAACTTTCATCTATAAGCATATCTTGACTAACCGAATACAGATTCATGTTTATTATATTATTACTAACATTTTGGATATTCTAACTTATATTTTAGTGCTTGCTACGCAAACTTATCATTAGATATTCTTTTCTTACTTTACTTCTTCACTTTTCTATAGGCTAACTTTCATCTATAAGCATATCTTGACTAACCGAATACAGATTCATGTTTATTATATTATTACTAACATTTTGGATATTCTAACTTATATTTTAGTGCTTGCTACGCAAACTTATCATTAGATATTCTTTTCTTACTTTACTTCTTTCGCTTTTCTATAGGCTAACTTTCATCTACAAGCATATCTTGACTAACCGAATACAGATTCATGTTTATTATATTATTACTAACATTTTGGATATTCTAACTTATATTTTAGTGCTTGCTACGCAAACTTATCATTAGATATTCTTTTCTTACTTTACTTCTTCACTTTTCTATAGGCTAACTTTCATCTATAAGCATATCTTGACTAACCGAATAAAGATTCATGTTTTATTATATTATTACTAACATTTTGGATATTCTAACTTATATTTTAGTGCTTGCTACGCAAACTTATCATTAGATATTCTTTTCTTACTTTACTTCTTCACTTTTCTATAGGCTAACTTTCATCTACAAGCATATCTTGACTAACCGAATACAGATTCATGTTTATTATATTATTACTAACATTTTGGATATTCTAACTTATATTTTAGTGCTTGCTACGCAAACTTATCATTAGATATTCTTTTCTTACTTTACTTCTTCACTTTTCTATAGGCTAACTTTCATCTATAAGCATATCTTGACTAACCGAATAAAGATTCATGTTTATTATATTATTACTAACATTTTGGATATTCTAACTTATATTTTAGTGCTTGCTACGCAAAACTTATCATTAGATATTCTTTTCTTACTTTACTTCTTCACTTTTCTATAGGCTAACTTTCATCTATAAGCATATCTTGACTAACCGAATACAGATTCATGTTTATTATATTATTACTAACATTTTGGATATTCTAACTTATATTTTAGTGCTTGCTACGCAAACTTATCATTAGATATTCTTTTCTTACTTTACTTCTTCACTTTTCTATAGGCTAACTTTCATCTACAAGCATATCTTGACTAACCGAATACAGATTCATGTTTATTATATTATTACTAACATTTTGGATATTCTAACTTATATTTTAGTGCTTGCTACGCAAACTTATCATTAGATATTCTTTTCTTACTTTACTTCTTCACTTTTCTATAGGCTAACTTTCATCTACAAGCATATCTTGACTAACCGAATAAAGATTCATGTTTATTATATTATTACTAACATTTTGGATATTCTAACTTATATTTTAGTGCTTGCTACGCAAACTTATCATTAGATATTCTTTTCTTACTTTACTTCTTCACTTTTCTATAGGCTAACTTTCATCTATAAGCATATCTTGACTAACCGAATACAGATTCATGTTTATTATATTATTACTAACATTTTGGATATTCTAACTTATATTTTAGTGCTTGCTACGCAAACTTATCATTAGATATTCTTTTCTTACTTTACTTCTTCACTTTTCTATAGGCTAACTTTCATCTACAAGCATATCTTGACTAACCGAATAAAGATTCATGTTTATTATATTATTACTAACATTTTGGATATTCTAACTTATATTTTAGTGCTTGCTACGCAAACTTATCATTAGATATTCTTTTCTTACTTACTTCTTCACTTTTCTATAGGCTAACTTTCATCTATAAGCATATCTTGACTAACCGAATACAGATTCATGTTTATTATATTATTACTAACATTTTGGATATTCTAACTTATATTTAGTGCTTGCTACGCAAACTTATCATTAGATATTCTTTTCTTACTTTACTTCTTCACTTTTCTATAGGCTAACTTTCATCTACAAGCATATCTTGACTAACCGAATACAGATTCATGTTTATTATATTATTACTAACATTTTGGATATTCTAACTTTATATTTTAGTGCTTGCTACGCAAACTTATCATTAGATATTCTTTTCTTACTTTACTTCTTCACTTTTCTATAGGCTAACTTTCATCTATAAGCATATCTTGACTAACCGAATAAAGATTCATGTTTATTATATTATTACTAACATTTTGGATATTCTAACTTATATTTTAGTGCTTGCTACGCAAACTTATCATTAGATATTCTTTTCTTACTTTACTTCTTCACTTTTCTATAGGCTAACTTTCATCTATAAGCATATCTTGACTAACCGAATACAGATTCATGTTTATTATATTATTACTAACATTTTGGATATTCTAACTTTTATTTTAGTGCTTGCTACGCAAACTTATCATTAGATATTCTTTTCTTACTTTACTTCTTCACTTTTCTATAGGCTAACTTTCATCTATAAGCATATCTTGACTAACCGAATACAGATTCATGTTTATTATATTATTACTAACATTTTGGATATTCTAACTTATATTTTAGGTGCTTGCTACGCAAACTTATCATTAGATATTCTTTTCTTACTTTACTTCTTCACTTTTCTATAGGCTAACTTTCATCTATAAGCATATCTTGACTAACCGAATAAAGATTCATGTTTATTATATTATTACTAACATTTTGGATATTCTAACTTATATTTTAGTGCTTGCTACGCAAACTTATCATTAGATATTCTTTTCTTACTTTACTTCTTCACTTTTCTATAGGCTAACTTTCATCTACAAGCATATCTTGACTAACCGAATACAGATTCATGTTTATTATATTATTACTAACATTTTGGATATTCTAACTTATATTTTAGTGCTTGCTACGCAAACTTATCATTAGATATTCTTTTCTTACTTTACTTCTTCACTTTTCTATAGGCTAACTTTCATCTACAAGCATATCTTGACTAACCGAATACAGATTCATGTTTATTATATTATTACTAACATTTTGGATATTCTAACTTATATTTTAGTGCTTGCTACGCAAACTTATCATTAGATATTCTTTTCTTACTTTACTTCTTCACTTTTCTATAGGCTAACTTTCATCTATAAGCATATCTTGACTAACCGAATACAGATTCATGTTTATTATATTATTACTAACATTTTGGATATTCTAACTTATATTTTAGTGCTTGCTACGCAAACTTATCATTAGATATTCTTTTCTTACTTTACTTCTTCACTTTTCTATAGGCTAACTTTCATCTATAAGCATATCTTGACTAACCGAATACAGATTCATGTTTATTATATTATTACTAACATTTTGGATATTCTAACTTATATTTTAGTGCTTGCTACGCAAACTTATCATTAGATATTCTTTTCTTACTTTACTTCTTCACTTTTCTATAGGCTAACTTTCATCTACAAGCATATCTTGACTAACCGAATAAAGATTCATGTTTATTATATTATTACTAACATTTTGGATATTCTAACTTATATTTTAGTGCTTGCTACGCAAACTTATCATTAGATATTCTTTTCTTACTTTACTTCTTCACTTTTCTATAGGCTAACTTTCATCTATAAGCATATCTTGACTAACCGAATACAGATTCATGTTTATTATATTATTACTAACATTTTGGATATTCTAACTTAAAATATAAGTTAGAATATCCAAAATGTTAGTAATAATATAATAAACATGAATCTGTATTCGGTTAGTCAAGATATGCTTAAAGATGAAAGTTAGCCTATAGAAAAGTGAAGAAGTAAAGTAAGAAAAGAATATCTAATGATAAGTTTGCGTAGCAAGCACTAAAATATAAGTTAGAATATCCAAAATGTTAGTAATAATATAATAAACATGAATCTTATTCGGTTAGTCAAGATATGCTTGTAGATGAAAGTTAGCCTATAGAAAAGTGAAGAAGTAAAGTAAGAAAAGAATATCTAATGATAAGTTTGCGTAGCAAGCACTAAAATATAAGTTAGAATATCCAAAATGTTAGTAATAATATAATAAACATGAATCTGTATTCGGTTAGTCAAGATATGCTTATAGATGAAAGTTAGCCTATAGAAAAGTGAAGAAGTAAAGTAAGAAAAGAATATCTAATGATAAGTTTGCGTAGCAAGCACTAAAATATAAGTTAGAATATCCAAAATGTTAGTAATAATATAATAAACATGAATCTGTATTCGGTTAGTCAAGATATGCTTATAGATGAAAGTTAGCCTATAGAAAAGTGAAGAAGTAAAGTAAGAAAAGAATATCTAATGATAAGTTTGCGTAGCAAGCACTAAAATATAAGTTAGAATATCCAAAATGTTAGTAATAATATAATAAACATGAATCTGTATTCGGTTAGTCAAGATATGCTTGTAGATGAAAGTTAGCCTATAGAAAAGTGAAGAAGTAAAGTAAGAAAAGAATATCTAATGATAAGTTTGCGTAGCAAGCACTAAAATATAAGTTAGAATATCCAAAATGTTAGTAATAATATAATAAACATGAATCTTATTCGGTTAGTCAAGATATGCTTGTAGATGAAAGTTAGCCTATAGAAAAGTGAAGAAGTAAAGTAAGAAAAGAATATCTAATGATAAGTTTGCGTAGCAAGCACTAAAATATAAGTTAGAATATCCAAAATGTTAGTAATAATATAATAAACCATGAATCTTTATTCGGTTAGTCAAGATATGCTTATAGATGAAAGTTAGCCTATAGAAAAGTGAAGAAGTAAAGTAAGAAAAGAATATCTAATGATAAGTTTGCGTAGCAAGCACTAAAATATAAGTTAGAATATCCAAAATGTTAGTAATAATATAATAAACATGAATCTGTATTCGGTTAGTCAAGATATGCTTATAGATGAAAGTTAGCCTATAGAAAAGTGAAGAAGTAAAGTAAGAAAAGAATATCTAATGATAAGTTTGCGTAGCAAGCACTAAAATATAAGTTAGAATATCCAAAATGTTAGTAATAATATAATAAACATGAATCTGTATTCGGTTAGTCAAGATATGCTTATAGATGAAAGTTAGCCTATAGAAAAGTGAAGAAGTAAAGTAAGAAAAGAATATCTAATGATAAGTTTGCGTAGCAAGCACTAAAATATAAGTTAGAATATCCAAAATGTTAGTAATAATATAATAAACATGAATCTTTATTCGGTTAGTCAAGATATGCTTATAGATGAAAGTTAGCCTATAGAAAAGTGAAGAAGTAAAGTAAGAAAAGAATATCTAATGATAAGTTTGCGTAGCAAGCACTAAAATATAAGTTAGAATATCCAAAATGTTAGTAATAATATAATAAACATGAATCTGTATTCGGTTAGTCAAGATATGCTTGTAGATGAAAGTTAGCCTATAGAAAAGTGAAGAAGTAAAGTAAGAAAAGAATATCTAATGATAAGTTTGCGTAGCAAGCACTAAAATATAAGTTAGAATATCCAAAATGTTAGTAATAATATAATAAACATGAATCTGTATTCGGTTAGTCAAGATATGCTTATAGATGAAAGTTAGCCTATAGAAAAGTGAAGAAGTAAAGTAAGAAAAGAATATCTAATGATAAGTTTGCGTAGCAAGCACTAAAATATAAGTTAGAATATCCAAAATGTTAGTAATAATATAATAAACATGAATCTTTATTCGGTTAGTCAAGATATGCTTGTAGATGAAAGTTAGCCTATAGAAAAGTGAAGAAGTAAAGTAAGAAAAGAATATCTAATGATAAGTTTGCGTAGCAAGCACTAAAATATAAGTTAGAATATCCAAAATGTTAGTAATAATATAATAAACATGAATCTGTATTCGGTTAGTCAAGATATGCTTATAGATGAAAGTTAGCCTATAGAAAAGTGAAGAAGTAAAGTAAGAAAAGAATATCTAATGATAAGTTTGCGTAGCAAGCACTAAAATATAAGTTAGAATATCCAAAATGTTAGTAATAATATAATAAACATGAATCTTTATTCGGTTAGTCAAGATATGCTTGTAGATGAAAGTTAGCCTATAGAAAAGTGAAGAAGTAAAGTAAGAAAAGAATATCTAATGATAAGTTTGCGTAGCAAGCACTAAAATATAAGTTAGAATATCCAAAATGTTAGTAATAATATAATAAACATGAATCTGTATTCGGTTAGTCAAGATATGCTTGTAGATGAAAGTTAGCCTATAGAAAAGTGAAGAAGTAAAGTAAGAAAAGAATATCTAATGATAAGTTTGCGTAGCAAGCACTAAAATATAAGTTAGAATATCCAAAATGTTAGTAATAATATAATAAACATGAATCTGTATTCGGTTAGTCAAGATATGCTTATAGATGAAAGTTAGCCTATAGAAAAGTGAAGAAGTAAAGTAAGAAAAGAATATCTAATGATAAGTTTGCGTAGCAAGCACTAAAATATAAGTTAGAATATCCAAAATGTTAGTAATAATATAATAAACATGAATCTTTATTCGGTTAGTCAAGATATGCTTATAGATGAAAGTTAGCCTATAGAAAAGTGAAGAAGTAAAGTAAGAAAAGAATATCTAATGATAAGTTTGCGTAGCAAGCACTAAAATATAAGTTAGAATATCCAAATGTTAGTAATAATATAATAAACATGAATCTGTATTCGGTTAGTCAAGATATGCTTGTAGATGAAAGTTAGCCTATAGAAAAGTGAAGAAGTAAAGTAAGAAAAGAATATCTAATGATAAGTTTGCGTAGCAAGCACTAAAATATAAGTTAGAATATCCAAAATGTTAGTAATAATATAATAAACATGAATCTTTATTCGGTTAGTCAAGATATGCTTATAGATGAAAGTTAGCCTATAGAAAAGTGAAGAAGTAAAGTAAGAAAAGAATATCTAATGATAAGTTTGCGTAGCAAGCACTAAAATATAAGTTAGAATATCCAAAATGTTAGTAATAATATAATAAACATGAATCTGTATTCGGTTAGTCAAGATATGCTTGTAGATGAAAGTTAGCCTATAGAAAAGCGAAGAAGTAAAGTAAGAAAAGAATATCTAATGATAAGTTTGCGTAGCAAGCACTAAAATATAAGTTAGAATATCCAAAATGTTAGTAATAATATAATAAACATGAATCTGTATTCGGTTAGTCAAGATATGCTTATAGATGAAAGTTAGCCTATAGAAAAGTGAAGAAGTAAAGTAAGAAAAGAATATCTAATGATAAGTTTGCGTAGCAAGCACTAAAATATAAGTTAGAATATCCAAAATGTTAGTAATAATATAATAAACATGAATCTGTATTCGGTTAGTCAAGATATGCTTATAGATGAAAGTTAGCCTATAGAAAAGTGAAGAAGTAAAGTAAGAAAAGAATATCTAATGATAAGTTTGCGTAGCAAGCACTAAAATATAAGTTAGAATATCCAAAATGTTAGTAATAATATAATAAACATGAATCTTTATTCGGTTAGTCAAGATATGCTTATAGATGAAAGTTAGCCTATAGAAAAGTGAAGAAGTAAAGTAAGAAAAGAATATCTAATGATAAGTTTGCGTAGCAAGCACTAAAATATAAGGTTAGAATATCCAAAATGTTAGTAATAATATAATAAACATGAATCTGTATTCGGTTAGTCAAGATATGCTTGTAGATGAAAGTTAGCCTATAGAAAAGTGAAGAAGTAAAGTAAGAAAAGAATATCTAATGATAAGTTTGCGTAGCAAGCACTAAAATATAAGTTAGAATATCCAAATGTTAGTAATAATATAATAAACATGAATCTGTATTCGGTTAGTCAAGATATGCTTATAGATGAAAGTTAGCCTATAGAAAAGTGAAGAAGTAAAGTAAGAAAAGAATATCTAATGATAAGTTTGCGTAGCAAGCACTAAAATATAAGTTAGAATATCCAAAATGTTAGTAATAATATAATAAACATGAATCTGTATTCGGTTAGTCAAGATATGCTTATAGATGAAAGTTAGCCTATAGAAAAGTGAAGAAGTAAAGTAAGAAAAGAATATCTAATGATAAGTTTGCGTAGCAAGCACTAAAATATAAGTTAGAATATCCAAAATGTTAGTAATAATATAATAAACATGAATCTGTATTCGGTTAGTCAAGATATGCTTGTAGATGAAAGTTAGCCTATAGAAAAGTGAAGAAGTAAAGTAAGAAAAGAATATCTAATGATAAGTTTGCGTAGCAAGCACTAAAATATAAGTTAGAATATCCAAAATGTTAGTAATAATATAATAAACATGAATCTGTATTCGGTTAGTCAAGATATGCTTGTAGATGAAAGTTAGCCTATAGAAAAGTGAAGAAGTAAAGTAAGAAAAGAATATCTATGATAAGTTTGCGTAGCAAGCACTAAAATATAAGTTAGAATATCCAAAATGTTAGTAATAATATAATAAACATGAATCTGTATTCGGTTAGTCAAGATATGCTTGTAGATGAAAGTTAGCCTATAGAAAAGTGAAGAAGTAAAGTAAGAAAAGAATATCTAATGATAAGTTTGCGTAGCAAGCACTAAAATATAAGTTAGAATATCCAAAATGTTAGTAATAATATAATAAACATGAATCTGTATTCGGTTAGTCAAGATATGCTTATAGATGAAAGTTAGCCCTATAGAAAAGTGAAGAAGTAAAGTAAGAAAAGAATATCTAATGATAAGTTTGCGTAGCAAGCACTAAAATATAAGTTAGAATATCCAAAATGTTAGTAATAATATAATAAACATGAATCTTTATTCGGTTAGTCAAGATATGCTTATAGATGAAAGTTAGCCTATAGAAAAGTGAAGAAGTAAAGTAAGAAAAGAATATCTAATGATAAGTTTGCGTAGCAAGCACTAAAATATAAGTTAGAATATCCAAAATGTTAGTAATAATATAATAAACATGAATCTGTATTCGGTTAGTCAAGATATGCTTATAGATGAAAGTTAGCCTATAGAAAAGTGAAGAAGTAAAGTAAGAAAAGAATATCTAATGATAAGTTTGCGTAGCAAGCACTAAAATATAAGTTAGAATATCCAAAATGTTAGTAATAATATAATAAACATGAATCTTTATTCGGTTAGTCAAGATATGCTTATAGATGAAAGTTAGCCTATAGAAAAGTGAAGAAGTAAAGTAAGAAAAGAATATCTAATGATAAGTTTGCGTAGCAAGCACTAAAATATAAGTTAGAATATCCAAAATGTTAGTAATAATATAATAAACATGAATCTGTATTCGGTTAGTCAAGATATGCTTGTAGATGAAAGTTAGCCTATAGAAAAGTGAAGAAGTAAAGTAAGAAAAGAATATCTAATGATAAGTTTGCGTAGCAAGCACTAAAATATAAGTTAGAATATCCAAAATGTTAGTAATAATATAATAAACATGAATCTGTATTCGGTTAGTCAAGATATGCTTATAGATGAAAGTTAGCCTATAGAAAAGTGAAGAAGTAAAGTAAGAAAAGAATATCTAATGATAAGTTTGCGTAGCAAGCACTAAAATATAAGTTAGAATATCCAAAATGTTAGTAATAATATAATAAACATGAATCTTTATTCGGTTAGTCAAGATATGCTTATAGATGAAAGTTAGCCTATAGAAAAGTGAAGAAGTAAAGTAAGAAAAGAATATCTAATGATAAGTTTGCGTAGCAAGCACTAAAATATAAGTTAGAATATCCAAAATGTTAGTAATAATATAATAAACATGAATCTGTATTCGGTTAGTCAAGATATGCTTATAGATGAAAGTTAGCCTATAGAAAAGTGAAGAAGTAAAGTAAGAAAAGAATATCTAATGATAAGTTTGCGTAGCAAGCACTAAAATATAAGTTAGAATATCCAAAATGTTAGTAATAATATAATAAACATGAATCTTTATTCGGTTAGTCAAGATATGCTTATAGATGAAAGTTAGCCTATAGAAAAGTGAAGAAGTAAAGTAAGAAAAGAATATCTAATGATAAGTTTGCGTAGCAAGCACTAAAATATAAGTTAGAATATCCAAAATGTTAGTAATAATATAATAAACATGAATCTGTATTCGGTTAGTCAAGATATGCTTGTAGATGAAAGTTAGCCTATAGAAAAGCGAAGAAGTAAAGTAAGAAAAGAATATCTAATGATAAGTTTGCGTAGCAAGCACTAAAATATAAGTTAGAATATCCAAAATGTTAGTAATAATATAATAAACATGAATCTGTATTCGGTTAGTCAAGATATGCTTATAGATGAAAGTTAGCCTATAGAAAAGTGAAGAAGTAAAGTAAGAAAAGAATATCTAATGATAAGTTTGCGTAGCAAGCACTAAAATATAAGTTAGAATATCCAAAATGTTAGTAATAATATAATAAACATGAATCTTTATTCGGTTAGTCAAGATATGCTTATAGATGAAAGTTAGCCTATAGAAAAGTGAAGAAGTAAAGTAAGAAAAGAATATCTAATGATAAGTTTGCGTAGCAAGCACTAAAATATAAGTTAGAATATCCAAAATGTTAGTAATAATATAATAAACATGAATCTTTATTCGGTTAGTCAAGATATGCTTATAGATGAAAGTTTAGCCTATAGAAAAGTGAAGAAGTAAAGTAAGAAAAGAATATCTAATGATAAGTTTGCGTAGCAAGCACTAAAATATAAGTTAGAATATCCAAAATGTTAGTAATAATATAATAAACATGAATCTGTATTCGGTTAGTCAAGATATGCTTGTAGATGAAAGTTAGCCTATAGAAAAGTGAAGAAGTAAAGTAAGAAAAGAATATCTAATGATAAGTTTGCGTAGCAAGCACTAAAATATAAGTTAGAATATCCAAAATGTTAGTAATAATATAATAAACATGAATCTGTATTCGGTTAGTCAAGATATGCTTATAGATGAAAGTTAGCCTATAGAAAAGTGAAGAAGTAAAGTAAGAAAAGAATATCTAATGATAAGTTTGCGTAGCAAGCACTAAAATATAAGTTAGAATATCCAAAATGTTAGTAATAATATAATAAACATGAATCTGTATTCGGTTAGTCAAGATAGCTTATAGATGAAAGTTAGCCTATAGAAAAGTGAAGAAGTAAAGTAAGAAAAGAATATCTAATGATAAGTTTGCGTAGCAAGCACTAAAATATAAGTTAGAATATCCAAAATGTTAGTAATAATATAATAAACATGAATCTGTATTCGGTTAGTCAAGATATGCTTATAGATGAAAGTTAGCCTATAGAAAAGTGAAGAAGTAAAGTAAGAAAAGAATATCTAATGATAAGTTTGCGTAGCAAGCACTAAAATATAAGTTAGAATATCCAAAATGTTAGTAATAATATAATAAACATGAATCTTTATTCGGTTAGTCAAGATATGCTTATAGATGAAAGTTAGCCTATAGAAAAGTGAAGAAGTAAAGTAAGAAAAGAATATCTAATGATAAGTTTGCGTAGCAAGCACTAAAATATAAGTTAGAATATCCAAAATGTTAGTAATAATATAATAAACATGAATCTGTATTCGGTTAGTCAAGATATGCTTGTAGATGAAAGTTAGCCTATAGAAAAGTGAAGAAGTAAAGTAGAAAAGAATATCTAATGATAAGTTTGCGTAGCAAGCACTAAAATATAAGTTAGAATATCCAAAATGTTAGTAATAATATAATAAACATGAATCTGTATTCGGTTAGTCAAGATATGCTTATAGATGAAAGTTAGCCTATAGAAAAGTGAAGAAGTAAAGTAAGAAAAGAATATCTAATGATAAGTTTGCGTAGCAAGCCACTAAAATATAAGTTAGAATATCCAAAATGTTAGTAATAATATAATAAACATGAATCTGTATTCGGTTAGTCAAGATATGCTTATAGATGAAAGTTAGCCTATAGAAAAGTGAAGAAGTAAAGTAAGAAAAGAATATCTAATGATAAGTTTGCGTAGCAAGCACTAAAATATAAGTTAGAATATCCAAAATGTTAGTAATAATTAATAAACATGAATCTTTATTCGGTTAGTCAAGATATGCTTATAGATGAAAGTTAGCCTATAGAAAAGTGAAGAAGTAAAGTAAGAAAAGAATATCTAATGATAAGTTTGCGTAGCAAGCACTAAAATATAAGTTAGAATATCCAAAATGTTAGTAATAATATAATAAACATGAATCTGTATTCGGTTAGTCAAGATATGCTTGTAGATGAAAGTTAGCCTATAGAAAAGTGAAGAAGTAAAGTAAGAAAAGAATATCTAATGATAAGTTTGCGTAGCAAGCACTAAAATATAAGTTAGAATATCCAAAATGTTAGTAATAATATAATAAACATGAATCTTTATTCGGTTAGTCAAGATATGCTTATAGATGAAAGTTAGCCTATAGAAAAGTGAAGAAGTAAAGTAAGAAAAGAATATCTAATGATAAGTTTGCGTAGCAAGCACTAAAATATAAGTTAGAATATCCAAAATGTTAGTAATAATATAATAAACATGAATCTGTATTCGGTTTAGTCAAGATATGCTTATAGATGAAAGTTAGCCTATAGAAAAGTGAAGAAGTAAAGTAAGAAAAGAATATCTAATGATAAGTTTGCGTAGCAAGCACTAAAATATAAGTTAGAATATCCAAAATGTTAGTAATAATATAATAAACATGAATCTGTATTCGGTTAGTCAAGATATGCTTATAGATGAAAGTTAGCCTATAGAAAAGTGAAGAAGTAAAGTAAGAAAAGAATATCTAATGATAAGTTTGCGTAGCAAGCACTAAAATATAAGTTAGAAATATCCAAAATGTTAGTAATAATATAATAAACATGAATCTTTATTCGGTTAGTCAAGATATGCTTATAGATGAAAGTTAGCCTATAGAAAAGTGAAGAAGTAAAGTAAGAAAAGAATATCTAATGATAAGTTTGCGTAGCAAGCACTAAAATATAAGTTAGAATATCCAAAATGTTAGTAATAATATAATAAACATGAATCTGTATTCGGTTAGTCAAGATATGCTTGTAGATGAAAGTTAGCCTATAGAAAAGTGAAGAAGTAAAGTAAGAAAAGAATATCTAATGATAAGTTTGCGTAGCAAGCACTAAAATATAAGTTAGAATATCCAAAATGTTAGTAATAATATAATAAACATGAATCTTTATTCGGTTAGTCAAGATATGCTTATAGATGAAAGTTAGCCTATAGAAAAGTGAAGAAGTAAAGTAAGAAAAGAATATCTAATGATAAGTTTGCGTAGCAAGCACTAAAATATAAGTTAGAATATCCAAAATGTTAGTAATAATATAATAAACATGAATCTGTATTCGGTTAGTCAAGATATGCTTGTAGATGAAAGTTAGCCTATAGAAAAGTGAAGAAGTAAAGTAAGAAAAGAATATCTAATGATAAGTTTGCGTAGCAAGCACTAAAATATAAGTTAGAATATCCAAAATGTTAGTAATAATATAATAAACATGAATCTGTATTCGGTTAGTCAAGATATGCTTATAGATGAAAGTTAGCCTATAGAAAAGTGAAGAAGTAAAGTAAGAAAAGAATATCTAATGATAAGTTTGCGTAGCAAGCACTAAAATATAAGTTAGAATATCCAAAATGTTAGTAATAATATAATAAACATGAATCTGTATTCGGTTAGTCAAGATATGCCTTGTAGATGAAAGTTAGCCTATAGAAAAGTGAAGAAGTAAAGTAAGAAAAGAATATCTAATGATAAGTTTGCGTAGCAAGCACTAAAATATAAGTTAGAATATCCAAAATGTTAGTAATAATATAATAAACATGAATCTGTATTCGGTTAGTCAAGATATGCTTGTAGATGAAAGTTAGCCTATAGAAAAGTGAAGAAGTAAAGTAAGAAAAGAATATCTAATGATAAGTTTGCGTAGCAAGCACTAAAATATAAGTTAGAATATCCAAAATGTTAGTAATAATATAATAAACATGAATCTTTATTCGGTTAGTCAAGATATGCTTATAGATGAAAGTTAGCCTATAGAAAAGTGAAGAAGTAAAGTAAGAAAAGAATATCTAATGATAAGTTTGCGTAGCAAGCACTAAAATATAAGTTAGAATATCCAAAATGTTAGTAATAATATAATAAACATGAATCTGTATTCGGTTAGTCAAGATATGCTTATAGATGAAAGTTAGCCTATAGAAAAGTGAAGAAGTAAAGTAAGAAAAGAATATCTAATGATAAGTTTGCGTAGCAAGCACTAAAATATAAGTTAGAATATCCAAAATGTTAGTAATAATATAATAAACATGAATCTGTATTCGGTTAGTCAAGATATGCTTGTAGATGAAAGTTAGCCTATAGAAAAGTGAAGAAGTAAAGTAAGAAAAGAATATCTAATGATAAGTTTGCGTAGCAAGCACTAAAATATAAGTTAGAATATCCAAAATGTTAGTAATAATATAATAAACATGAATCTGTATTCGGTTAGTCAAGATATGCTTATAGATGAAAGTTAGCCTATAGAAAAGTGAAGAAGTAAAGTAAGAAAAGAATATCTAATGATAAGTTTGCGTAGCAAGCACTAAATATAAGTTAGAATATCCAAAATGTTAGTAATAATATAATAAACATGAATCTGTATTCGGTTAGTCAAGATATGCTTGTAGATGAAAGTTAGCCTATAGAAAAGTGAAGAAGGTAAAGTAAGAAAAGAATATCTAATGATAAGTTTGCGTAGCAAGCACTAAAATATAAGTTAGAATATCCAAAATGTTAGTAATAATATAATAAACATGAATCTGTATTCGGTAGTCAAGATATGCTTGTAGATGAAAGTTAGCCTATAGAAAAGTGAAGAAGTAAAGTAAGAAAAGAATATCTAATGATAAGTTTGCGTAGCAAGCACTAAAATATAAGTTAGAATATCCAAAATGTTAGTAATAATATAATAAACATGAATCTTTATTCGGTTAGTCAAGATATGCTTATAGATGAAAGTTAGCCTATAGAAAAGTGAAGAAGTAAAGTAAGAAAAGAATATCTAATGATAAGTTTGCGTAGCAAGCACTAAAATATAAGTTAGAATATCCAAAATGTTAGTAATAATATAATAAACATGAATCTTTATTCGGTTAGTCAAGATATGCTTATAGATGAAAGTTAGCCTATAGAAAAGTGAAGAAGTAAAGTAAGAAAAGAATATCTAATGATAAGTTTGCGTAGCAAGCACTAAAATATAAGTTAGAATATCCAAAATGTTAGTAATAATATAATAAACATGAATCTGTATTCGGTTAGTCAAGATATGCTTATAGATGAAAGTTAGCCTATAGAAAAGTGAAGAAGTAAAGTAAGAAAAGAATATCTAATGATAAGTTTGCGTAGCAAGCACTAAAATATAAGTTAGAATATCCAAAATGTTAGTAATAATATAATAAACATGAATCTTTATTCGGTTAGTCAAGATATGCTTATAGATGAAATTAGCCTATAGAAAAGTGAAGAAGTAAAGTAAGAAAAGAATATCTAATGATAAGTTTGCGTAGCAAGCACTAAAATATAAGTTAGAATATCCAAAATGTTAGTAATAATATAATAAACATGAATCTGTATTCGGTTAGTCAAGATATGCTTGTAGATGAAAGTTAGCCTATAGAAAAGTGAAGAAGTAAAGTAAGAAAAGAATATCTAATGATAAGTTTGCGTAGCAAGCACTAAAATATAAGTTAGAATATCCAAAATGTTAGTAATAATATAATAAACATGAATCTTTATTCGGTTAGTCAAGATATGCTTATAGATGAAAGTTAGCCTATAGAAAAGTGAAGAAGTAAAGTAAGAAAAGAATATCTAATGATAAGTTTGCGTAGCAAGCACTAAAATATAAGTTAGAATATCCAAAATGTTAGTAATAATATAATAAACATGAATCTTTATTCGGTTAGTCAAGATATGCTTATAGATGAAAGTTAGCCTATAGAAAAGTGAAGAAGTAAAGTAAGAAAAGAATATCTAATGATAAGTTTGCGTAGCAAGCACTAAAATATAAGTTAGAATATCCAAAATGTTAGTAATAATATAATAAACATGAATCTGTATTCGGTTAGTCAAGATATGCTTATAGATGAAAGTTAGCCTATAGAAAAGTGAAGAAGTAAAGTAAGAAAAGAATATCTAATGATAAGTTTGCGTAGCAAGCACTAAAATATAAGTTAGAATATCCAAAATGTTAGTAATAATATAATAAACATGAATCTTTATTCGGTTAGTCAAGATATGCTTATAGATGAAAGTTAGCCTATAGAAAAGTGAAGAAGTAAAGTAAGAAAAGAATATCTAATGATAAGTTTGCGTAGCAAGCACTAAAATATAAGTTAGAATATCCAAAATGTTAGTAATAATATAATAAACATGAATCTGTATTCGGTTAGTCAAGATATGCTTATAGATGAAAGTTAGCCTATAGAAAAGTGAAGAAGTAAAGTAAGAAAAGAATATCTAATGATAAGTTTGCGTAGCAAGCACTAAAATATAAGTTAGAATATCCAAAATGTTAGTAATAATATAATAAACATGAATCTGTA